>ML810724.1:96385-117905 GCA_009831015.1 Picea engelmannii
CTGATATTTATGCTTATAAGCTGTGAAATTGTGCATGATTTCAGTGCAAGAATGTCTGTATGGTGTTTTGATCAGTACTGGTAGTTGCAAGTTTATAATGTAAAGACTACGTATGGATTATGCTTTCATAAATCACTATTTATATGCTTACTGATCTAATTAAGACTTCACGTCTGGTTCTCGAGAGAGAGATACCCTTATCTGCCTCAGATAGTACCCTGGGTAAACCTCCCCATAGAGATACCCTCCTTGAAAAGCTCATCAAGAACCTGGAAAGAGGGTGTGAAGGCGCAAGGCCTTAGTAACCTTGCACGAGGAGGAACGATCCTCTTGAAATCCCGAGATGGCTATGTAGGGATAAGTATCGTTTGACAGGCAAGATCTTGTCAAAAGATCTACAGTCACTCACGGTCGTTAGATTGGAAGGAGAAGAGGGGGCGTTAAATGCCTCAACCCATTTCCTTTGTTTTCATGAGTAGCGAAGAGACTGAGACCCACTCAAGTCCTAGACTTGATGAAGGAGAGCAATAGATGTGCTGAAGACTCTTTTAAGAGTCAAACCCAGGAGAAAAGAGCGCAAAGCTCCCCAATCCCTCATAGTTGACGAAGCTCAGGATAGATAGCACCTGGTCAGATGAACTGACCCTGTAGGAATTCACGGAGGTCGAGGAAATCTTTCATGGCTTCAGAGTAGAGAAGCCCAGGAGGGATAGAGCCGTTTTGTGCACGGAGCCATAACTGCGAAGGTCGCAGAGGATAAGCAAAGGCCGAGACCTTTGATACTTAAGAAATCTTCCAAGGAGAAGAAAGAGAAGTGCATGCTCAAGGAAGAGCTACAACTGTCGTTAGATTAGCCGGAGAAAAATAGATCTGGGTCATCTAAAATGTATGTCCAAACGCATGCAGAAGAGAGAAGAATCAGACGACAGAGACACTTCGAGATAGAAGTGGCGAACAACCGATAACCATTGGATCTTGTAGAGTTGCAAGGCGGTTAGGGTTGGGTGCTTCAACCCACGAAGTTGCGAGAGGATCAAGACCGTCCATTCGAGGAGGATAGGTGGCAGAGATCCAGGGATCTCGCGAACTCGAAGGTTCGCAAGGTAAGAGCCCAAAGGTTGGGTGCTCTAAGTCGCGAGTGGCGAATTTGCGAGAGGATCAAGACCGTCCATCTGAGGAGGATAGGTGGCAAAGATCCAGGGATCTCGCGAACTCAGAGGTTCACAAGGTAAGAGCCCAAAGGTTGGGTGCTCCAAGTCGCAAGAGGATCAGGACCATCCATCTAAGGAGGACAGGTGGCAGAGATCCAGGGATCTCGCGAACTCAGAGGTTCGCAAGGTAAGAGCCCAAAGGTTGGGTGCTCCAAGTCGCGAGTGGCGAAGTCACGAGAGGATCATGACCATCCATTCGAGAAGGACAGGTGGCAGGGATCCAGGAATCTCGCGAACTCGGAGGTTCGCAAGGTAAGAGCCCAAAGGTTGAGTGCTCCAAGTCGCGAGTGGCGAAGTCGCGAGAGGATCAGGACCGTCCATTCAAGGAGGACAGGTGGTAGAGATCCAGGGATCTCGCGAACTTGGAGGTTCGCAGGGTAAGAGTCCAAAGGTTGGGTGCTCCAAGTCGCGAGTGGCGAAGTCGTGAGGAGCGGAGACAACCGTTGGATCCAGAGAACGGGAGGATCGTTGGATCAGGATCCCCATCGCCTATCATGCGTTCGGGGGTTCGGAGGTTGAAAGGAGTCGTTACGACTTCACTAGCAGCGAAGTGCCGAGAGCCGAGCACGAGAGAACACGTGGAAAAACTTCAAGGTGGGGCCCGCGTGATTGATTGGTGGACACACATCGCCTAGAGAAGGGAGTCAACGCTCCATTGATTTGTTGCGTCTCAGGGGTTCACGGGATAAGAGCATGAGAGCTCAACCCTTGGGCTCTCGAGGTGGCGAGATGCGAGAAGAGAAAAAAGGAAGTCAAACCATCGCTGACTTTCAGGGTTTATCAAAGTCGAAAAACTCGACGCTCTGGTAGCGCCGTGTCGTGAGGAGTGAAAGGACACCATACTGGTTAGGCCTGTGGCCATAACCATCGATCAGATGAGTGCGGTTAAGGGATTTCAGGGTCGGTATCTGGTCCCATAGGGACTCGGGGAATTCTATTCCTCGGAGAAAGGAAGAAAAGGGGCAAAATTTTTTAATTTCCGTAGTGGGTATCTGACATAAGGGGTGGGTTTTGAATCTTCCATGTGAAAGCGATGAAGAAGGTCACAAGCATACTTAGACTTGGAAAGTTAAATTCCTCACTTGGTTTATGTTATCCCCTTTTTGTGGGATAACTAATGAGATGATGTCTCGAGGCCCTCAGGTTGGAGACATGGAGTACAAAGAGATAACTTGACCATCAATGTCCACTTGCACATATGGAGACCCACCTCACCACCACAGATCTAGGTTGATCATGACAACATCCACCACATTAGCTGGCATTCAGAAGACATTGAGTCTTGCTCCATGAGGTACAAGTCACGTATTATGGTGAGTGTTGTTTCAATATTTGAGGCATTTGAGTTTGTTACATCTATTACTACTTTTGATTATGTGACATTTGCTTGGACATTATGCTCTTTGCTTTGTTTCACCTTGGTGGTTGACATGTGCCCTAGTAAGTGGATCACCCTTAGAGATATGTATGCTACTGGGAGGTCCTTTGGACAAGTCATTGTGCCATTCCCAACCATACTTTCCACTATCCATACTTCATCCCCTCATCTCCTCACCTTTTGGGTTTTTCGGGTGCACTAACCCAAGAAGGGGTTGTCCCTCACTTCATGGGAAGAAGGGGCTAAAGGCCGAGAGGCTTGTGGCTGGAAAAAGATAAAATCCTAATTATGAACCTTCTAGATGCTCGCCCAAAGAGGTCTTTGTTAGCCTATGGCTTACCTTAACCAATTACCAAGTCTAATTGTCACCTATATTTGTATTATTCATTTAAGATATTAGTAATATATCCTCAAGTGATGACCAATGAGTTAGTTAAGATTGCCTAACCTAGTAATCATGCATGATTTTAGGATCTAGAGAAAATCTCTCTATGAGGTGGCATCACCCATTGTACTATAAATATGTACCATTGGTGTGAATACAAAAGTGTTGGCTAGTGAGCCTTTTCCACCATCTTGTTGTTCTTATGCATATTTTATCAATTGGTATCAGAGTTATGGTGAATAAATGATGTTGGTGGAGGTTGATATGGGAAGAGCGGTTGATAATACAATTCCAATAGTATTATATGGAAGACCATTGAAGAATCGCTGATGAAGGTGCTCAGTTGAGCATGAAGCAAAAGCATATGAGCCGATGGTTTCAAGATGTGCATGAATAAAGAATAGTGATTGATGATTGATATGTCAATTGTCTAAATTTATTTAAGGAAAAGAAAATTGAATTTCTACTCTAAATTATTATAGAGTCGACTCTAGGCTATAATAGAGTCAAGCCTTAGCACATTTTAAATGAAAAATTTATTTGTTGTTTGGAGCTTGACTTGGGTTGCAGCAAGCCAATCTCTGAAAACCGCTTTAGAGTGTGTTTCTGACCTAATACACTCAGATAGGGCTCTCTCAATAAGCAAGGTTCTTTACTCAAAGAATATTCAGTAAGCACAGTAAGAGGGCCAGATTTTTTATAAGACAAGATATTTTGATAAGTTTGGTGGTTGCACATATTTGAAAAGGGCCTATTGGGTGATGGAGTCAAGTGAAAACCAAAGAAAAGGGATAATGGCAGTGATTTTTCCACTTGAGGGAAATGAGGCAAAGTAAGTCTATCTTTCAGCAATCGATAATCATGATATAGTAGCAGAAAAAGAAAAGGAAAAGACCATCACAGTGAAAGCATCTAACAAGGATGAATTTTCACTACAACTTTAGAGGAAAAAGACTGGAGGCTAATAACTAGACGCAGAGCACTTATCTTGAGTGAATTCTGACTAGTCACCATCGAAACACAACACCTATCAACTGTGTGTAAGGAGCACGTAAAATGAATTCCAAACAAATTTTAACTCAATCGATAAAGGAAGAGATAGACAATATGAGAATGACAAAACAAAGAACATACTGAAAGAATTGACTGTGATGAATCTCATATATCAAGTGAACGTGTCTCTCCTGCATTACTCCATTCCAGATTTTCAGAATAATTCATCTTTCAATAGGATCCCTCTTTAAAAGAGTTCCCTCTTCTCTCGTACAATGGATCATCATTTTATATAACTCTTCTGCCTTGAGAAGATGAATCGTCATCGTTGGATTCTAACACCTAAATGAAAGTAAACTAATTATTAACCGTCTTTAACTAATCATGACAGTAATCCAAACTGATTTATGTTAAAAGCACAAATAATTTCTAATTTCCAGCGAACTGTCTATAGCAGTGAATGCATTTGATTCGTCTCCATGTGCATGAGTTGTAGTGACGGATATTAAGGGACACATGTTCCTTATCTGAGGAAATCTCTATTCGATTTAGAGCCAAGCTGGTAAGAGTTGAATTGTCCATCTACTCTTGTTCCTTTGAGGAGATTGCCGACTAAAATTTTGAATTCTGATAGTTGCGGTTGATTCCGCTTAGCTGCATGAAGATAAATCGGTGGAAATTTTTACAGTGAACCTCTGCATTAAACAACAATCCTGAAGTCGACCAATCATCTAGAGTGACCCGTGACTATGAATTTCATGGCTTCCTTGGAATTTGGTGATTGATGCTAGTTCGATTCGATAGCTGGAAGAGTTATTGGGAATCAAAAAATTGATTTTACTGTCGATGTTGGGCGCAAGACATTTCAAACCTTGCAGCTGAAAATGACCAGGGACATGCGAAATTTGATTTTCCCTCCGATGCGTGGTTGTTCTTCACGACCCTCAGATCACACCTTCATAACCTCTACAACAAAAAGATCAGCGTGGGCACAACTTCCCAATGTATCTACAATGTTTCTCCTTGCTATCTGTGTGCGAATACGACTACTAGGTTTATAATTGACAAACATAACCCTACCCATCAGCACGATGAATGTGATTAGAACCATGATTTCAGGCTTTGGGCTTCGGAGGAAGTGCCATATTGACGTTCTTCAGACGATGGTGAAAATCCAGAAATAGCGTGGTTTAAACTTGTGTGGGTTCCTTTCGTGGTGTTTCATGCATGCGACATGTGCTACCATCAACAACATGACAAATTCTTTCATTTGCAGAGACATCACGAAAAAAGCATTTAACAAGAGAATGAAATTGGGACAAATATACAGCCACATAGTAGCCTGTAATATAAGAGGTATTCGGTGATTTATTATTGTTTTCACTTCAGGAGGTTGCTCTCCAGCCGATCCACTTCTTTGAACAATGCTGCCTTTCTTGGGTGCAGGTTGATGTGGCTTTCTTGTTGGCTTTTCATCTTCTTCTTCATTCACATCCTCCAAGTCATCTAGTTGGCAAGATTCTCCAGTAAACCATGACACGACATGTGGAATTATTTTATCCCTGATAGTTGAACCAATGCCATAGTCCTGCTTCATCAGATCTTGAAGGTTCTCAATACTTTCTTCATCGAGTTCTTCGTCATCTTCTGGAACTTGTGGTGGACTAAAGAAATTGAAGAACCTTTCACATTGTTCTGTTTTTGTCACGGGCTTTGCATTTTTGGCTCCTTTCTTTGGCTTCTTCTTCATAAGCTTTTGTGTCACATTTTTTCTCGGATACCAGTCAATCTCCGTCCATATTGCCCGCTCCAAAATGGGTTTGTTATCATCAATCATGTGGTAGGTATTTGTCAACACATAATTCTTGAAAAAGGGATTCGTGTCAAAGTAAAAATCAATCTTGAAACCCTTGGGGTTATCAGTTCTGCACCACTTAATATCCTTTAGATACTTTAGAGAACCTTCATCACGGTCTGTTATCTGTACTAAAAGCACTTCGTTGGTCTTCATTGCAGTGAGCCAAAACTCGGGAACTCCTTTCTCTTCTTCTTCATCAGTTGTAGTATTATTCTCAGCCTTGTCCTTTCTTTCAACATCAATGATACCATTTACAATTTCAAATCACTTTGAATATAGTGGATCATACAACTTCTGATATTTAGCTTCCAACGCTGCTCTTTCTTCATTCAAATCTTTGTGGTTGAAAACAAGTATAAATAAATTCTACACCATTTGCTTGCCTTTGTGGAAAGAATGACATATTAGAAGCATCTGCATATTGCAAGTGTTATTGTGTCGCATTTAAAATAGAGATGTTACACTTATAGTGAGAGACCTAGAACACAAACTTTCTTCCAAAAAGGCCCTACAATGTCTTCAACAATATGATGCAAGTCAGAGGTAATTTGGAGTTGATATCCCTAGTTGATTAATAAGCTCGATGCGATCCTCAAACACATTTTGGATAAAGATATTGAGTAGAACAATTTCCAACATCTGTTACAACATAGGCTCCATCTAGGGATGGTACTTTCCCGTAAAGTGCCAAGAATAGTAGACCACATGCCTTCATCAATTGGGTGATTGAAAATCGTCCTCAAAAACTCTGAACCTCGTCACTAAGTGCTTACAGTGATCCAAGTAGCGAACGAATTTGACATTTGAGACCAGTGGAGTCGCCAGTGAAAAACATGTAGAGTCTACGAACCAAGGAGTCGCCAGGTGAACAATCACAGCCAATCGAATGCCTATCCCTTGCTCACCATCAAGAGATAGAGCCGAACCTTTGTCGTATCCCAGGGAAGGTAACTTTGTCCTTCGTCCCCGACAACGACGCCAAAAAATGTTGTCGCAAGAGTCGACTCTAGGTTGTAATAGAGCCAAGCCTTAGCACATTTTAAATGTAAAAAATATTTGTTGTTCGGAGCTTGACTTGGGTTGCAGTAAGCCAATCTATGAAAACCACTTTATAGTGTGTTTCTGACCTAATACACTCTGATAGGGCTCTCTCAATAAGAAAGGTTCTTTACTTAAATAATATTCAGTAAGCACAGTACGAAGGCCAAATTTTTTATAAGACAAGATATTTTGATAAGTTTGGTGGTTGCACAGATTTGAAAAGGGCCTATTGGGCGATGGAGTCAAGTGAAAACCAAAGAAAAGGGATAATGGCGATGATTTTTCCACTTGAGGGAAATGAGGCAAAGTAAGTCTATCTTTTAGCAATCGATAATCATGATATAGTAGCAGAAAAAGAAAAGGAAAAGACCATCACAGTGAAAGCATCTAACAAGGATGAATTTTCAGTACAACTTTAGAGGAAAAAGACTAGAGGCTAATAACTAGATGCAGAGCACTTATCTTGAGTGAATTCTGACTAGTCACCATCGAAACACAACACCTATCAACTGTGTGGAAGGAGCATGTAAAATGAATTCCAATTTTTTTTTAACTCAGTCGATAAAGGAAGAGATAGACAATATGAGAATGAAAAAACAAAGAACATACTGAAAGAATCAACTGTGATGAATCTCACATATAAAGTGAACGCGTCTCTCCTGCATTACTCCATTCCAGATTTTCAAAATAATTCAGCTTTCAATAGGAGCCCTCTTTAAAAGAGTTCCCTCTTCTCTCGTACAATGGATCATCATTTTATATAAATCTTCTATCTTGAGAAGATGAATCGTCATCATTGGATTCTAACACCTAACTAAAAGTAAACTAATTATCAACTGTCTTTAAATAATCATAACAGTAATCCGAACTGATTTATGTTAAAAGCACAAATAATTCCTAATTTCTAGCGAACTGTCTATAGCAGTGTATGCATTTGATTCGATTCCATGTGCATGAGTTGTAGTGATGGATATTAAGGGACACATGTTCCTTATATGAGGAAATCTCTATTTGATCTTGAGCCAAGCTGGTAAGAGTTGAGTTGTTCATCTACTCTTGTTCCTTTGAGGAGATTGCCGACTAAAGTTTTGAATTCTAATAGTTGTGGTTGATTCTGCCTAGCTGCATGAAGATAAATCGGTGGAAATTTTTACAGTGAACCTCTGCATTAAACAACAATCCTGAAGTCGACCAATCATCTGGAGTGACCTGTGACTATGAATTTCATGGCTTCCTTGGCATTTGGTGATTGTTGCTAGTTCGATTCGATAGCTGGATGAGTTATTGGGAATCAAAAAATTGATTTTACTGTTGATGATGGGCGCAAGACATTTCAAACCTTGCCGCTGAAAATGACCAGGGACATGCGAAATTTGATTTTTCCTCCGATGTGTGGTTGTTCTTCACAGCCCTCAGATCACACCTTCATAACCTTTGCAACACAAATATCACCGTGGGCACAACTTCCCAATGTATCTACAACGTTGCTCCTTGCCATTCGTGTGCAAATACGACTACTAGGTTTATAATTGACAAACAAAACCCTACCCATCGATGCAATGAGTGTGATTGGATCCATGATTTCGGGCTTCGGGCTTCGAAGGAAGTGGCATATTGACGTTCTTCAAACGATGGTGAAAATCTCGAAATAGCGTGGTTTAAATTTGTGTGGGTTCTTTTCGTGGTGTTTCGTGCATGCGGCATGTGCTACCATCAATAACATGACAAATTCTTTCATTTGCAGAGACATCATGAAAAAAGCATTTAACAAGAGAATGAAATTGGGACAAATATACGGTCACATAGCAGCCTGTAATATAAGAGGTATTCGATGATTTATTGTTGTTTACACTTCAGGAGGCTGCTCTCCAGCCAGTCCACTTCTTTGGACAATGCTGCCTTTCTTGGGTGCAGGTTGACGTGGCTTTCTTGTTGGCTTTTCATCTTCTTCTTCGTCCGCATCCTCCAAGTCATCCAGTTGGCAAGCTTCTCCAGTAAACCATGACACGACATGTGGAATTATTTTATCCCTGATAGTTGAACCAATGTCATAGTCCCGCTCCATCAGATCCTGAAGGTTCTCAGCAGTTTCTTCATCGAGTTCTTCATCATCTTATGGAACTTGTGGTGGACTAAAGAAATTGAAGAACCTTTCACATTGTTCTGTTTTTGTCACGGGATTTTCATTTTTGGCTCCTTTCTTTGGCTTCTTCTTCATAAGATTTTGTGTTACATTTTTTCCCGAATACTAGTCAATCTCTGTCCCTATTGCCGGTGCCAAAATGGGTTCGTTATCATCAATCATGTGGTAGGTCTTTGTCAACACAAAATTCTTTAAAAAGGGATTCGTGTCAAAGTAAAAATCAATCTTGAAACCCTTGGGGTTATCAATTATGCACCACTTAATATCCTTTAGATACTTTAGAGAACCTTCATCATGGTCTATTATCTATACTGAAAGCACTTCGTTGGTCTTCATTGCAGTGAGCCAAAACTCGGGAACTCCTTTCTCTTCTTCTTCATCAGTTGTAGTATTATTCTCAGGCTCATCCTTTCTTTCAACATCAGTGATACCATTTACAATTTCAAATCGCTTTGAATATAGTGGATCATACAACTTCTAATATTTAGCTTCCAACAATGCTCTTTCCTCGTTCAAATCTTTTTGGTTGAAAACAAGTAGAAATAAATTCTACACCATTTGCTTGCCTTTATGGAAAGAATGACATATTAGAAGCATCTACATATTGCAAGTGTTATTGTGCTACATTTAAAATAGATATGTTACACTTACAGTGAGAGACCTAGAACACAAACTTTCTTCCAAAAAGGCCCTACAATGTCTTCAACAATATGATGCAAGTTAGAGGTAATTTGGAGTTGAGATCCCTAGTTGATTAATAAGCTCGATGCGATCCTCAAACACATTTTGGATAAAGATATTGAGTAGAACAATTTCCAACATATGTTACAACAGATCTATTGTTGCATTGAAGTTTTAGATCTGTGGTATGGTTGAGGAATTAGAATTTTCATCAAAGTATTATTATCTATCATACCTCATTCTCCTGCAAAATTTGATTCTCTTGGCCCCAAATTCGTAATCTTCATTGGTTTCTCTTATTGCACCTTTTCGTTGTCAAACGCTATGATCAGATCCTCCCTATTTGCAACAATATGTGATCCTTTTATGATTAGATCGCATCTTTGCAATGCTTCCATCAGAATTCTTAAGTGCTCAAGTAAATGAGAACTTGTAACAACACAATGTTCTTGCCATTTTATTCTTTGTCTAGATATGATGTGGGATTTCCAATTGTGTAAAGTAGAATCTGTGCACTCCTAAACATTATTCACCAGTCAACAATTGGAAGGATAATGATTATATGCACCAGTTGACCCTCACCCATCACCACGACCTCCACGCCCATCCAAAAATCTACGCAGATCCTCATTTTCAGATACTTGTTATTTATGTATTGCATATAAAAAAAAAGGGATTGGATCCTGAAAACAACAGAGTGGATGTTAATGGAGGGGAAATAGATAAAGCAAGAGGAGAGATTTCTATGATGTTTTGGATCTGATCTGTGATCTGGACAACCATTGATGCAAATCTTCCCAACAAAGAGATGAGGCATTTTTCAAAGGAGAATCCATGTACTGAGTGTGGTTTAATATAATACTGTGTTTTATGCCTTCATTACTTTCTATCATTGGAAGACTTCATATTGGTTGATGTATACAAGTCAAGATAGTGTGGAGGTCAACGATATGAACATTTTGAAGTCAGATGGATGAAATCTGGATCAATGAGGCCGTGTGCAGACGTTATGTATTCTTCTCTTTCACTGCTCAAATATCTAAGTATCAATGCTATTTGAGAATTGAAAAACCAGGCCCATCACCTCTTCCAGATGTCAAACGATCGTATTCGTTGCTAGGGTACTTGGAAGAAAAGGCAAAAGTCGCAGAGCAATTTCCCCTCTTAGCTGCAATTAATAAATGATCAACTAATGGCTCCAATATATCGTGCTCATTCACTGTATATAGAGCTTTTGGTTTCTTGGTTTGGTACCAACAACAACACGAAACTGCCACCTGATGTGCCTACAATTTTCTAGGGATTGACTGCAAGATTATGTAGAACTTGTTCGACAATTTCATGCCTGTATACGTCCATATGCTGATGGACCTCTTATGACAATGCAATAGCTAGCGGGATTTTCCCACGATCTTCTTTGAATATAGTATCAAGCTACGAAATCCATCGTTATCAGTACTTGTGAACATGTCCACTTGGATATTGTTTTTCAAGCCTCAAATGTACATGTGGCATAAGAAGAGACAAAACATGATACATTGCATGGTGTCACCTCTGAGGTTCCCCATATGTTTCACAAGGACGGGGAATAACTTCTTAATTGATTATGATTTCAAATAATAAGGCGTTGTAATATATAAACAGAGAAACACTGACTCTGCAAATGGCCATGCGACATCCAACATAATATGATGAACAAAATCCACTCCCCAATTGGTATACAAAGAATGAAAAGAAGGACCCCACCTACCTAGTATGCGATATGAGCACAACAATTGAGATCTACATCATCGGGATCTGTAGACAACAATCTGAATCATATTGTTTGAAGTTCTAAAGGAAGACAAACATGTTAGATTGGTATCTGTGTTGAAGCGTTGGAGGAATAACCCAACAAGTGGATCATTGACCCAATTGTGGTGGCAGTTTGTATTGGCATTCTCAATAAGTATACTCACCCAATAAAACATGGAATAAGATCTAGCCGAGTGCTAATTGGAAGTGACTACAGAGAATTGCGTTGAAAGGTATGAACAAAAGATTTTTCCAAGTTGATTATTTGTGTTAGATGCGAACTAATTAGCTTGAGTAGAAGTCGATATTGAAGGGTTTGAATTCATGATGGTTCAACGCTGGATTGACCATTGCGTTGAGTTGCAAAGAGGTCATAAATAGTTAAACATTGGAAGGTGGAGATCGCCAATTGATGTGCGTTGGAAGACAACTCACTCTTGCATTCAAACTCGAATGCCCAGAAAGGCGAATACCCTTTTAGAGCTGTGTTGAAGGTAAATTTGAGGTGGTTTTTTATGCGTCATTGCAACAAGTTGAAAACTAATTGTTCTTCAAGCACTTGGCGTTGCATTTATGTTTTGACTTCATGCTTCCAAACATTGTTGGGATGCATCCAAAGTGTCAAATGGTCACGTTGGTTGTGGGGAATTAAGTATGGTGATATGAGAACAGTGCGAGAAGATGTTTTCAGTAATTTTGTTGCTAGAATTTTTGGGCATTTTTCTTTGTCTCCAACCCACCTCATAACTTTATAACTTTTGGAGTGATAGGATATTTTTGGTAATTAAAAGAAAAAAAATAAAAAACAAAGAGATGTGTATTTTAAGGAGACAAATCAAGGTATCTTTTATGTTGTAATTTGAAGTGTTTACTTCAAAGGAGGACAAGTAAAGATCATTGTAAAGTGGGCATCATTCTTATATCATTTTGTAAAATCAAAGTAATATTTTTACTTTGAGGGGGGACAAATGCAAGAGAAGAACATTGTAATTTTTATTTCTTTTGTGGTTACGAAAGAAATAAGGAGTGATAAGGAGTCAAATTTTGAAATTTTAAGCAAATTGTATAAAGTTTTTCAAGAGTTGACTTGAGTCAAGTAAAAATCTCAATCACTCTTCTTCTTCTGAAGCGACTATACGAGGGTCAAGGCCAAGCGCTGATAGTTGTCTTCTTTTTGCAGCACATTGTGTATTGTGGTTGGTGTCTATTTTCTTGAATGCTTGGATGTTTAATGTCTAGTTTTGACATAAACACAATTGTAACACATTACACATGGAGTACACCAACAAGTTAATGTAAGCACATCTTCAATCAAAGCACGTGTAATCAAGCAACGACAAAGAATATTCAAGCACAATTAATCTCAATCAAGCACTCACAATCAAGAGCATGTGATCAAGCATCTGCAGTGCACATTCAAGCATTCAAAGTTTGTCATCTAGTTCTCAACAACAATTCTTCATCAAAACACTAAAACAATGAACAAATCAAGCTCACAATCAAAGAATAATTGGACACGACTTGGAATCAAAGCACCATCAAATTCGAAGATCCATTCAATTTCTAAATCAAAGATAATTTCTATCTTACAAATAGTCCTTTTGTAAGTTTACTTGTCTTTTTAAATCAAGTGAAGTTGAATTTGTAATTGGGTGCATTCTCGATTGAGCCCGACACCTAAGAGTCATTGTAATTTTGAGTCTAAATTTGGCAGGGTTGAGTGTTGAAACTCAAATAATTGTAAACATCACAATTTTGATGCATTCTTGGTGGTAACCGACATCTTCAACTTCCTGGAAGCAAATTCAAGCAAGCGTGAAGTTCAAGCGAGCGAATTCAAATGGAGCGAAATCTAGAATTATTAGAGTTACTGAATACTATAATAATCAGTGTTGAAAACAACATAGTCATACTTCACAAAGATATTCTTCAATCAATGCTAACTTGTTTGCAAGTGACGCAAGCTAAAGTTAGACTTCTTCAATCTCAATAACAACTACTGAATAATGAGTTGATAGATCTCAAAAATCAATAGCCAGTGAAGTGTTCCGAATTAGTTTTTGTTTAGAACAATCCTCTCTATGATGATGATGATGATGATGATGACAATGATTATGTTCAACAATCGGTGCAAGAACAACACAATGATACAGCTTTAGAAGTAGTTTCAAATGAAAATAAAGGTATTTCTGAATCTACATTTCAAGAGTTTTCTTTTGAGTTTAGTGAAGAAAACCTTTCAATGATGCAACAACATGCAGTAAATCCACTTCCACAGATTTCAAAGTAACAGGTTCAGAATACTCTTTCCAAGCCCACCATCAGACCTTGTAAAGAAATCATATACAACAAGAATAGAACATGACTTGGATATGACAAGGAAGTTACCTTTCATATTCTCGATTATTCCAAACCAATCCAGTTTTAAAGTGTTGGATTCCTTCAAGAAGTTTCACCTTCACTTGTTCCAATTCAACATCAGAATGATAAGTTTCAACATTGTAATTGAGTTGGTCACAAGGAGAATCAATGTTTTGATATCCATCCTTGCTAGCATTGTGGCAAACATAACCATTCTTAAGACATATGTTCAACACTAAAGAAACATGCAAGATTGAAGATTCACTATGAGTGGACTGATCCTTGGAAATGGTCATCAACAACCAAGCGATTATATAAGTCTTACCATGGAATTAAATCTTGAGTAAAGACCAATCTTGCAGCACATAACATTTTTGTACCTCACATAAGTGGTCCCCTTATGGTGTAGCTTTCGAGCATGGCCCTCACGGGATGAGATAACATGTGATTTTTTCCACATTCCCACTTCATGTTGTACACAAATGGAATAAGTATGATATTCTCTTAATCCTAGAAGAGGGAGTACAATGATGTAACTCTTCTGTAACTTAAGGGGGGCAGTTCAAAATTCCAGTGATGATGGTTCGTGAAACCACTTGTGGTCTCTCCTTTCAGCTGACAAAGGGGGGAATTAATGATGGAATTTAAGATGGGTGTCAAACAAAAAGTTTCGACAACAACAAACATCAAATATTCCAGATGGGTATGAAATTTTCCAAATGGGCAACTGCAGTCTGTATATCACATACTTTGGCAGAATTATGGTTTAATGACTTGCAATTGAATCATACACATGATACATTGGGATGTTGTTGGACACCTAAAAGTGTCAAAATTGGTTAGTGGTCATCCAAAAACTATCAGATACATGGTATAAATTGGTTAGTGGTTATCCCAAACCACAGATTTAGAGAGCACTTCAGTGATACACTGATAGTAGAGTGGTGAAACTACATGTTCACCAATTAGCAGAAGACATCAGATTCTTCTAGCTCAAATACTTGGCAAAATGATCGAATTGTCAAGCAATCAGGGAATGTTCAGATATTACAGTTGTTCACTTCCATATCTTATCTCTCTTATAGTTCATTTCATATGAACTATTCAACATCCAAATTGGCGGTCTTTCAGGCAATTCTTCATTGAGGCTTAGCTTAGGAGTTTTAGTATGAAGACTTGGAATTGATACCATTTTATGCTTCATTGTTGGTATTATTGATCATACTTGTGATTGAGGGGGGGAATGTTAGCCTATGGCTTACCTTAACCAATCACTAAGTATATTTGTCACCTATATTTGTATTATTCATTTAGGATATTAGTAATATATCCTCAAGTGATGACTAATGAGTTAGTTAAGATTGCCTAACCTAGTCATCATGCATGATTTTAGGATCTAGAGAAAATCTCTCCATGAGGTGGCATCACCCATTGTACTATAAATATGTACCATTGGTGTGAATACAAAAGTGTTGGCTAGTGAGCCTTTTCCGCCATCTTGTTGTTCCTATGCATATTTTATCAATCTTGAGAGCAATGAAAAGCTTCTCCTAAAAGATCAAAGATCTGC
Organism: Picea engelmannii; assembly: GCA_009831015.1. Lineage (NCBI taxonomy): Eukaryota > Viridiplantae > Streptophyta > Pinopsida > Pinales > Pinaceae > Picea > Picea engelmannii. The sequence continues at coordinate 111,801 of ML810724.1, forward strand.
AAAAACAAAATAACATTATATAGATGTCCCCACTTGTTGAGGTTTGTACACTCATGCGGTGTCCCTTTCTTTCCTTACATATGGCACTCTGTGTACCTCTAGCTTCAAGTGGCCTTGTCGCACTGCCCCCCAAGCCAATTGATTCACCAATAGGGAGTACCCAAGGCTTTAGACTATTAATTAATTAATGGCAATGAATGGGCTTGGAAAAATGATGCATTGAAAATGAAGGTGCAACACACCCTCTACAAAGGCACCCATAAGTGAGACACTACAACCCCTTGTATGTCATAAACCCCATGCCCAAAATGCTTCCCCTCATCCATCACACATCATCCACATGACTTAGAAGGAATTCCTCTTGGGAAGCACCCCTAAACTTAATGGACGATTCACCCAATAGGTCGTTTTGTCAACCCTCCCATACTCAAACTTGGTAAATTGCATAGGGTCTTTGAGAATTAGTTTATTTTGATGAGGTAGTTTGGATGTACATCCTTAGATGGCTCTTTTATTTATTTGATTTACTCATCATGATGCTTTGACTTGAGATCCTTGGAGGGAGTATCCATTTGTCTTTGCAAGACCCAACTGGTGGATAGTTTTGGAGGAACAAGCATAGCTTGGGCTTCCATGGGGCTTGAAGCCCACAGGTTGGATGCCAAGGGACCACATGCCAGATCACAATTCTTGCCTTTGGAGGCCTATAAGACACCTTGGAGGACCTTGCATATCCCTCACATGCCAAACGTTTTTCTTGGAGAGGCCAACACATCACTCTTTGGGGCTTGACGTCACCTAGGGAGGTTTGGTGGTGTTGGAGTTGTTGTTCATTGACACTTGGAATAATTTGATAGGAGGAGGCATGGATTGAAGGAAGAGACCTTGGTGCATGAAGAGGAGGCTTTAGAATCCCCAACAACCTCCACTTTCTTCTCCAACGACTTGGAAATGTGTCAAAACGTCTCCCTAGAGGGGTGACGTCTTGTTTTAGGATTTCTTTCATATGCAAAAGTGTGAATTAATAATATTATTTGTGTAAAGGGGTAATATAAGGGATTTTAACCCCTTGTATTATGTTTTACTCTAACTTATGTGGAAAAACTATGTTTTAGACATTTTGTATAAATAAAGATCATTTGAATCTCATTTCAAAACATAACTCTCCCATTGTGAGAAGTACTTGGCTGAAATTTTCGCTATTCTTGGGCATTCTCTCTCTCCTTTTCACTTGTTATGGTTTTCTTTTCTATTGGTGGAAGGAAGTGGCACGCTACCTCTTGTGGAGTGTTTCTCTTGCATATTGGTGGATAACTCTTGGTAAAGTGGAAGTTTCTTTTGTTAATGCTTTCTCTAGGTGAAGGGTTTTATCTTGTTATGGTCTCTTTTTCTTGGTTGAAAGGTTAACTAGTTGGATTTCTTGGGGAGTATAAATGCATACAACCCCACTAAGCTCATCAATATTTGTCTTGGAAATAATTTTTTGCTTAAGGTAGTGCTAGGAGAAGTAAAAGGGCCTACACCCTTCTAGCACTTTCCTAGTTATCTTTACTTGCCTTGGGGAGTAAGAGGGTTTACACCCCCAAGGAAGTAGTATAGTTAACTCATTCTTTGACTCCATAAACCAATAGTTAAAGCACTAATAATTTTCAATTTGCATTGGAGAAATAAAAATGTTGCATTGGGATACGTGAAAACATGAGATAATCAAATTGTTCGAATTGCAATCTCTTCTTGATGTTCTAGGCTTGTCATAGCCACTAGGGAATCTCAATTGGTTAAATAATTCTTGTTGTTGTTATAAACTTTTATCTACAACCATTAGGGATGCAAAAACCCTAACACGTTTTCATTTATAACTCTCTACTCAATTGTCGAAAGTTGCTAAGAGTTTGCCACATCAATCTACTAAGACTAACACACTTTTTGGGTGGATTATTGACAAGTTTTGACGAATGTTTTCTTTGCAGAACTTGTTTACAACAACCTTACATTGTTGCTAAAGTTCCATGCTATATTCTTGAGCTAAACTAGTCATTTGCTAACTTGTTTCTTGTACTTTTTATTAAGCTTTAAGCAACTTTATTTTGCATCCATCATTATAATTTAATTGCCGATATACATCATTGTTTACTGCTGCAATTAGGGACAACAAGCCTAACTTGCTTTTACACCTAACATTATACATATATACTCGGCTTGTTCTTGTGTATCAGGTAGGTACATCACTCTTTACAGGTGTTCTCATCTATTGGAAACCATTGGCTACCACCAAGACTCTTCCCCAAGGTTTTCCACTTCTTCTATCTTGACCTATAGGGGGATTTTCCTTCATCTCTTCACTTTCCATCTTATTCCATATTTTTTATAGTGCTAGGCTATACTCAAAACTCCACTTGCAGGAACATATATGATATTAATTCATTGCAGGAAATATCTTCAACAATGTACAATGAAGTTCATCAACAATTCTCCATTCCCTCTTTAACTATTTAATCTAGCTCCCCCATCTCTCCACCTTGCTCATAGATTTTATACAAAGATGCAAGGGGAAAATTGGAACCAATTCCTCCAAAACTAGACTGTCAATCATAGACAAATTTACAAAATAATGTCTTTGTGTGTTTTTGGTGGATCTTGGTTGAAGAACAACTCAAGATCTGATTACAATTGTTCCATTTACCATTAAACTATTTGAGAATAGGATTGAGTTGGTTCCTTTGTTGGTTGGGTGCATCCATTGTCTAGAAGACTGGAGAATATGGTCACAACTGCAAATTTGGGCAAACCTATATTGGAAAAACGCCCATATCTCCCAAATACTTCATTATCTAAAAAAACAATTTGTGAGTCAGCTAAATGGGCGTATTCTCCAAAAAACCCATGTTCTAGAATTTCAAGATTCATCCTTGGCTTCCTAGAAATCACATTTGAAGGTCATTGCTGCTAATTTTGGCACATTTTTTACCATGCGTTGGAGGTCCACACATGTGATTGCCAACAAAACCCTTGTCTTCATTTTGACATTGGAGGTGCACATATATGCTAAACATGGAGCTCAGGTACATGAACTGAACACTAGGTACATGAACTAAATTGTCAAAAACCTTCATCGACAATATTAGTCTAAATCCTTTCTAAATTATTAAAAACAAAGGAAATTATGAATATTAACAACATTTTACTTTGTTAAGCTTGTTAGGCATAAATATGGGTAGATATAATAATAAGCATGGTAATTGAATGCAGGGATAAGGTAATAGGAGACCAAGTAATGGTGTAAATGATGTCAATTTAGTAGGCCAACAATTTTCACATGGTTTAAAAGTATTGGGTCACTAATAATGAGGATAAGGTCATCAACATAAAGAGCAAGGATTATGAGATGGCTACCTAATTTCTAGGTATAGACATTAGGGTTATAATGACATCTAGAAAAGTCAGTATCAAGAAGAAAGTTGTCCATTTGGCATACCAAGCATGAGGAGCTTGCTTAAAACCATAGAGAGATTTCTTAAGGCGGTAAACAAGGATGGAGTCATTTTGGACATAGCTAGGAGGTTGTTCCATGCAGATTTCTTCTTGCAAATCCCCATGCAAGAAGGTAGATTTTACATCCACATGATGGACCTTCCATTTATGTGAGGCTGCAAGGGCGAGAACAAGGTAGATGGAATTCATTTTGGCTACATCGGAACTAACTGAGCTTTGTGTCTTTCAACACTTCCATCCGATGCATACTTAGTTCTGTAGACCCATTTACATCTAACAAGTTTTCTTTCTTTTATAAGAGGAACAAGATCCCTAGTATCGTTTTCCATTAAAGAAAGATACTCTTCATTCATTGATGTATCCCAATCTAGATGACCTGAAGCTTCTGCAAATGTATTTGGATCACGAGCTTTTGAAACTTGAGCCAAAAGAGAAGAGGCTCGCTAGAATTGTGAACATGTTTGATGCTGATCTAAAGTATCACCGACAAGATCACTAGTTAGTTCTCCTGTTGAATGGATCCATCTAGGAAGCGGTGGTGTCGGTGCAGGTTCATGTTCAATGAACCCATCTAGAGGAAGGTGAGCAGGCGGAGGTGGATTTTCATCCTCGTTGTCTTTGTCTAAACAAGAAGAAACTGGAGTAGGAACAAAAGATGGAACAAATGTCAAAGATGGCTCTTAGGTCGAAAAAGACACAAACGCCGAATTATGCTCGCAAGCCAAGGGATTTTCATTAAATTTAACATCTCTTTGTATAATGATTTCATTTGAATGAGGTTGAATAAGTCTGTAACCTTTGACATCTTCAAAATAAACAATAAAAATACACTTCTCACTTTTAGGTTGCAAAGCTTTCATTTTCTCATCAGGAATAAGAGCCCATGCTACACTGCCAAATACGTGGAAGTGGCTTACATATGGCTTAATTTTATTCAATGCATCTTCCAATGTTATATTTTTAAGAGCCTTTGTGGGATTGCGATTTACTATGTAATTTGCATAATTTATGGATTTTTCCCAATACTTTAGACTTAATCCCTTAGATTGGATCATACAATTAGCCATTTCATTTAATGTGTGGTTCTTTCTCTCAACAACACCAATTTGTTGTGGAGTATATGGAACAACATGTTGCATTTGGATGCCCATTGCAACACAGTAACTTGTAAAATTGTTGTTCACATATTCACCTCCATTATCTGTTCTTAAACTTTGTAGTTGATGATCGGATTGTTTTTCTACAAGGGCCTTGTAGGGCAAAAAATTGTCAAACAATTCACTCTTAAGTTTTAAGAAGTAAACCCAAGTGTGGCTAGAAAGTCATCAATGAAAGTTAATAAATACTTTCACCCAGAAAAAGAAGGAGAAGAAAGTGGACCACACAAGTCACTATGAACAAACTACAAAGGGCCGAGGTGTGCCAAGAGGCATGTTTGTCAAAACTATATTGATGATGTTTTCCAAGAGCACAATCGACACAACACCATCTCTGCAAGAAACAAGAGTAAGACTAGGCACCATTTGTTGATGACATAGTTGTTGCAATGATCGATAGTTTAGATGACCAAACCGCTCATGCCAAAGTTAGTTGAAGTCATCACTATGAACAACAAAAATTGATGGAATAGGTGATGACCCAAAGTTTTCAAACTTGTATAACTTGGTAATATCATCAACAATTCCAGTGGCAAGAACATGCTTAGGATATTTTATATCCTTGATTACAACTTGTTGAGGTGAAAACTCTATGGTTTTACCTTCACCTGAATGAGTGATTTGATACATTGAAAGAGATGGACATTACGATTAGTCCACATGTTTCATCATTCCTATTAACCCTTTTAACATACTTGTCATCATCAATGGGTTCTTGTTCTTTTCCCAAGGTAATCCGGTACAATCATTTACTTCTTAATACATCATCCATATGGGATTTCCATGAGAAGTAGTTGGTACTGGTAAGCAAAATATCATTGGTAGAATCCATATCAAATATGCAAAAAAAATATGAAACTCATGGTCTGGATGGAAAGATCTCGAAAAATTAGGTTGTTTAAAAAAACAACACTCGAAACAGACTTTAGATGTGAAAGTTATGCCATTTTGAAAAAAATGCATAAACGATAACCAAGGAGCCACATGGCAAGTAGAAGTTGGTTCATGTGGTGATACCCCTCTTTCTAATAACCTCACTTTTACAAATAAGTTGCTTATGAAGTGACCCACTTTTATAGAATAAGTGAGATCACTTTTACAACGAAGTTACTTTAAAAATGAAAGTTGAATGCAAAATAAATAACTTAATATAAAATATTAAAACTACTCATTGTGATTCACTTTTATAATTTAAGTGGAATACAATTTACAATGGATGCATGATTTGTTTTCAAAAAATGTAACAAAAAAGAGACTTAAACTCAAGACCTCTTACTTAAAAAAGTAACTTTTAACCAAGTGAGCTAGTGCAAAACATACCATATTTTTTAGAAGGAGGATTGTTGTTGTTTATGAAGATGGTCTTGGAGAGCGTGCTCATAAAAAACTCTTTTCGCACAAGAAAAAACATTTCGCTTCTCAACGACAACAAGGGTTATATATCGGTTAGCTTACC
>ML810724.1:130156-172277 GCA_009831015.1 Picea engelmannii
TAGTTGGGAAGTCCTCCTCAAGAGTCAATGAGGAGATGGGCAGAGTACCCATCTGAAAAACTTCCTTACTTGACCACGAAATGGGGATTCAGACCTATGCAATCTTGTTGAGGAAGGAAAGAAAATAAGGGAATTTGTGGGCAAAGAGGAGAATACTAGGGAAATGAGTCTTAAGACCATTTTTCTGAAGAGAGAGAGCATGTGCAACTCTCTGGTTTGGAAGAGAACTGAAAAATGAGTTTGTTTTGGGTATAGGTATTTGCTAGGAAGTGTCTTTAGTCCAATATGATAAATGGGGTTGGAAGAATATGAGTGACTGAGGAAACACTCATCACAGACCCCCTTTCTTGGTAGAGGGAGAAATGATCTGCTAAATTCCTATGGGAAGAGGAGATCGATCTCCATCCCTGGTTGTTGTTGAATGAGAAGGAAGAGTCTCTCTCTTAGAGCATCATGATATAGCTAGTGGGTGGCCAGTGGTAAATCCATCCATGAGTGGTTGTGCCTACGGTTGGGTGGAAAAGGGAACCCCTCTCAGCAATCGCTTCACTATCTGGTTTCTTGATAAGTATTCTTATACACTATGTACTAGGATTGAAATGATGGTTGGATGTTTGTGTCTATGACTAAAATTTGCATTGTTTGATTAATTTTAGAAATGCTTATCGTTCTTCTGTAAATCCCTGCATTTGAATGGTTTCTATTTGCCTCTACTTAGTAGCAGGAGAACTTTGAGACATGGGTCTTTATATAAGTTTAGGAATAAGCTCACAATTTATATACTAGTTGGAAAATCCTTAAGGGAATTTCCCCAAGGATTGATTTTGTAACGTAAGAGTTGGGGCAGACTTTGCTGGAACACCTTAGTCTAGTCGACCCTTCAGATTTACCTTCGTGGGTTACTGAATTTGAGCTTTGTGGAGGGAGGGCATCTCCTTCAAATCATTCGTCTGTGATTGAGGGCTCATGTCCATGGACCTAATCAAATCACGACTAAGAGTTGAGCATGCATCCTCGAGACCTGTTAGGGAAATCCTTATGACGGTGACCTTGGAACACTTCACTAGGCCCGAAAGGAGCTAAGTTATCTTGGATTCGAAACTCCGAGAGTCCCGAGCTACAAGACATTATGACTTTACAACCTTTGAAACCAACTGAAGGCAACCTGCTAGTACGGTTACCAGTGAGGTTGACCGATGTCTAGCGGTTTCCTTAACCATGACCGTGGGATCCATCCCACCATTAAACCCTGACCCACTTATCGATCGCGAAGAAACACAAGCCGTAGATTAGAGTATACTTGGGATCTTCCCTGACCATTGGATCTACGTCATGGTCAGTATGGAATTGACCACGTGGAACCCCCTAACGTCAAAATCACGAAGTGACAAGAACCATAGATTCAGGGACGCTTCAGGATCTCCCCTGACCATTGGATCCACGCCGTGGTTAGTCTGGCATTGACTACTCTAGGAGAAAGGGAGTGTTAATCGGGTAGAACCCTCAAATGTCGAAGTTGCGAAGTGACAAGGACCTTCGATCTGAGGATGTGTCGGGATCCCTCCCGAACATTGGATCTAGAGCGTGGTCAGCCTGACGCTAACCACTCCAGGAGTAAAAAGGAAACTAGATGACCTAGCCCCTGAATGCCGAAGTCGTGAAGTGACAGAGGCCGTAGATCTATGGATCTACGTGGAACTATCTCCACTGTGGGATAAAAGGAGTATTGGGAGGTTGCTGACAGAAGTTTGGGCTTCAAAGCTCTGGGCGATTTCACAGGTAGAAGAGGCTATACACTCCTGGAGGCTATCAGTCCAGAGTGACGTGGCATGATGACGTCACCTAGGGTAACGTGGACCCATGTTCAACATGCCACATGTCACCTTGATTCATGATTTTTACATACCCTATATGCCCATTACAACATGACTCGTGTCACCCATTAATGGGGCCATGTGTCATCTATGCCCTTTGCCACGTGTTGTCCTCCTGGTGCATGCTCGCTTGGCCCAAAAGTTGGTGGAGTACTGGGACACTGGGAGTTTGGGATTTCGGGGAACTTGGGATGTTGGAACGCTGGGGTAAATCGGTCGAAGGCCCAGACCTACTTGCCTCTACCTCTACATTTAACGCGCCACCATGTGTAAGTGTGGGCCCTTCGAAAGTCAAGGGTTTCAGAACTCCGGAGGTTTTGGGTGGTGTATTGAATAAGTCGAAAGGGCAGAAGGTCGGAACCATGTGGAGAAATTTCATGTTTTTGGGACTCCAAAGGATATGCGAATAGAGAGACAGGCATTCAACACTGAAGCGTTGAATTCCACAATCTCGTAAGACTGTGCATTAAACGAGGGCGTAACTTCCAATCCCGAGATCGGATTTGAGAACTTTGACAGTTGTTGGAAAGCTATCAATGAGAAGAAGGAGATGGAGATATCAGAAAGAGGATCCGTGATCTTTGAGTAAACGCAACATTTTTATACCCCACCCCTCTAATAGATACCTAACGGGTTGAGTGTGTTACAGATGCCATCTCTCTACAAGGATAAAATTAAATTTGATAAGCCCAAGAATTTGGAAGAAGCCATGAGGAAAGCTAAGTATTTGTATGAACATAATAAAAGAAGGCCATCTTTTCAAAAGGCTTGGGATGATAAAAAGAAAAGAAGGATGGATTAAAGGAAGAAGGGATCCAAGCCAACATTTTTCAGGAACAAGCATACTAGCAAGGGTAGCCAACACAAAGTGAGTCAAAGATGCCAAATCCTTTGGGGAAAAGGTCAAGACAATAGCTCATGAGGTGTTGGGTTTGTGAAGGAGATCACATGTTCAAGGATTGTCCTCACAAGGAAGAGATAATGAGTGTTGTTCACAACATCCAATATGTTTATACATTGGAAGACATGGGTATAAGCAATCCAATGATTTATGCAACCCTAGATAACATACAAGCAAACTATCAATCCCACATGATTGAGGTGGAAAGTAAGATTGATAATCAACCTATAGCTATTTTGATTAAATATGGAGCCAGTCATAGCTATAGAGATCCTAATTTGGTTGAAAGGTTTAAATTGAAGAGAGGTAAGCATGAAAACTCTTGGTTGGTTTAGATAGCCACTAGAACCAAGAGAAGAAACAATGAGTTTGTCAGATATTGTCTAGTGGAAATGAATGGAGTTAGCACTAAATCATATTTGAACATCATATCATTGCTTGATTGGTGTGGATTGGTTGGACAAGCACCATGCTATCCTAAATTACTACAACAAGGTTTTCACATGCCTGGATGAGGAAGGGAACTTAAGAACAATTCAAGGTACCCTAAGGCATATATCCATCATAGATATTTCAACCTTGCAACTGAAAAGAAGCTTCATAAAATGGTGTTAGACATATGCAACACATATGGAAGAGCCAACTAAGGATAATGTGCCAAATCTTGAAGATTATGAAATTTTGAAGGAGTATAAATATGCATTTGGGGAAATGCCACGATTGCCACCAAAAAGAGACATTGGTTTCTCCATTGACTTGATACCTAGAGATGCCCCAGTGTCCAAGACTCCTTACAGGGTGAGAATAATAGAGATGAAAGAGTTACAAACATATCTAGAAGAAATCCTCAAGATGGGGTAAATATGCTCAAGTGTCTCACCTTTGGGTGCCCTAGTACTCTTTTTAAATAAGAAGGATGCAACCTTAAGGCTGTGTATTTATATTAGGTAGTTGAATAATATTACCATAAAGAACAAGTATCCTTTGCCAAGGATCAATGATCTTTTTTACGAGCTGAAAAGAGAAAGGATATTATCCAAGATTGACCTAAGTTCGAGCTACCATCAGGTGATAATTAAATAAGAAGACATCACAAGACAACATTTGAACAAGGTATGGCCTTTATGAGTTTGTAGTAGTGCCATTTGTGTTGTCAAATGCACCAGTTGTTTTCATGTGTTTGATGAATGGAGTGTTCAAATATTACCTAGATAAGTTTGTAGTTGTATTCTTGGATGATATTCTCGTCTACTCCAAAAACAAAGGATGGGCATGAGAATCATTTGAGGAAGGTGCTACAGATGTTAAGAGAGCACCAATTGTATTCCAAGTCAAGAAAGTGCTCATTTTATCCACTATTTGGACCACATTATCTCAGAGGAGGGCATATAAGTAGTGGACCCATGAAACATTAAGGCAATTAGAGAATGGCTAGCACCAAAGAACATTTCAGAGGTCATATGTTGAATGGGGTTGGTTGGTTACTACATGAGATTCATTGAAGGTTTCTCCAATATTGCATGTCCAATCACTTCATTTTTTTTTAACAAAACTAGGGAATTCGTATTAGTAAAAAAATTGCATCCTAGGCATGCAAAGAAAGGTTACATAATGGTAGTCCACCATGAAATTACTTTTCAAAAATGCATTATCCACCTTGACATGACTTGCTACAAAAAACTAAGAGATCAGTATCTTGAAAACTAGCAATTTCAGAAAAGTATGTTGAAATTGTGAACTTGAATTCTAGTTGTACGTACCCAATGTTGCCACCATTTATAAAATATTAATAAGCTCGTGGACTAAGGTGCTTGCTTAATTTGTGTGCCTAAGTCCTTCTGACTATGGGGGATGGATATTTTGAATATTCTCAAGAACAAATGGAGAAATGACCAACTATAACCATTGGGAGCCAAAAGAGGTGGTGGATGCCATGTTCAAAGGTTGGTTTGGAGGAGAGGATATTTCCTAGGACTATAGAGCTTGAACTTGACAGGAGAGCCAATCCAATTGCTCAATATGGAGTACCATTGTACCCTCAACATATCTATTTTAACTTGGATACTTCACTCTGTCTTGCCATGTTCTTCTGAATGAGTATGGAGAATTTTAATAGGTTCTTTTAGGGCCTTTTCATAGCGGAGTCAAACATAGTGAAATTCAGAGGGGTCCATTTGAACTAAGCTAACCAAAACAACCCGAGAGACATAGTTCAAACCAGACAAAGGTAAGGGCCAAGGAGACCCCCCATTGTATGCAAAAGAGATAATAACTAGGGATGCAAAGACCACGATATCAAAACAACTAGATAAAGGTTAAAGGTAGACCCTAGAGCCAAAGACAAAAATGAATAGAGGGCTTGAATAAATAGTCCCAAATTAAGAAGAGAGAGTAACCCAAAGGAAGTAAATATCTCGGAGGGGGCAGATAACATAATCGAAGCTTTCAACCAAAAATTAATAACTTTTCCATAGAATTAGAGTTCAACCAAAGGTAAGCAAAACAAAGCTTCTAAATACGAGGGAGAAACATAAGTTACATACCCAAGTATGACGCAAGAGTTAAATTGTCCATTCAATTGTATCATGGAGCCTTTGTCTATGTTCATCAACAAATCCCTGGAGTCGATTACATTACTCACCTACCACTTCAATTAATGTCTATTTTGGTGCCTAAAACAAGGTTGACATCCATCTTATAAACACATGAACAAAATAACTCCTGAGGGAAGATGAATCTGGACAGAGGTCACAAAATTGACCATAGACCAATATTAATGATGATAGAATCCATGCCCCTAAAAAACATAATCCCTCCTTGTTTGGGTGCTATGGTGGGTGGGAATTGAATATTAGACTTAGGGTATGTGAGTATCATGATGAATATTGTCTATGAAGAGCCCCCCTCCCCCTCCTTTTTTGATGCGGCCTTATTGGTTCTTTTGCCGACCTCTCTAGTTAGTTCAAGGAGCGTGTTAGTCCCTAAAGTTGCACTTGACCGTGAGAGGGCAAGCTAGGGCATCATTCATTTATTACAAAGTATTTTTAAGGTTTTATGATTTGGTTTTTTGTAGGGTGGTTGAAAACTGGCTCAAGGTTACAACATGACATGAAAATCAAGATCAGAACATATCATATCCCATTGGCTGAAAAATAGGTAGACACATAGATGGATTAAACTAATATAAGAAAAAGGAAGATGAAGTCTTCAATTTGTCAACTTCACATGAATTCTCATCTCAAAATGTCATAAAGAAACAAGACATTCAACTTGATATCAAAACTTGAAAAATTATCTCTACAACAAAATTTTCACTGTATAAATTAACAGTCAAGAATAAAAAAGCATTACAATCTGAATAATGAATTCAAGCATGAATAAAGAAATAATAGAGTAGAAAAAAGAGGGTCTAACCATCCATATGCCTTTGCTATTAAGTGTCAAATTGAACATAAATGCCTTTTACAATGAGCTTCACAAAAAGGTCCCCTGGATCTCCAATTTTTCGACCCTCACACAGTCTTTCCTTTGTCTATTTAAACTATCTATACAACTTCCAGATCCTATCATCTAGTATAGCTTTAATGACTAGATTTGAATAGTATCTAACTACTAAGGTAGTTCACTCAAAATGAGCTTCTACAATCCCAAAATAGATCACAACTCAATAGTTTGATATTGCAAAATATTGTCAGCATTTACATTTGACTCTACAAAATAGGAATTTAGTTTGATTTTGTAAAACAGATCGAGGTCTTAGCATCTCACTGACCAAAAACGAGTAGCTTTGCCATATTTTCTGGAAAACATTTAAATCATGATTGTAGCAAATTTCCATGTTACCTTTAGGATATAATCACAACAGTAGCTTTATCATTTTTCTGTTTGAGCTTTGTGGTAAGAACAACATTGTGCCAATAGAGTCTGAAATTAATCTTCTTGAGTTCTTTGAGAAATGCCCTTTGCTCTTTCTTCTTCTTTTTAAAACCCTGAATCCTTTCTTGTTGGCGAGCATTCCATTGTTCTATCTGCGCCTTTTCTTTCTTTAATTGTCTTATTGTTTTCTGAAATTCCTTGATCCTTTCTTTATCAGTTATGATTTTAACTCTAAATCCAGAGCATTCTTCGAAAGGTGCAGGTTCATTCAAGTTTAAGGCAACTTTGGGTTGCTTTGCTTCAACTTGGTACTTTGAGACTAATCCCAAGCTATGTTATTCATCAGAACTTGCTGAATCTATAGCTTCAGGCACATCTGATATGCGATATGAGTCTTCAAGGTGATCCTGTTTATCCTCAAGGGTTTCACTGATACCTTTATCTATCTCTTTAGCTTTTGCTAATCTGGTTGAAGCTCTCGTTACAGGTCCTGTAGATGGTGAAATCATTCTTTTTCCTTTGCTGACTGGTTTCTTAGGCAGTGAAGTTCTTTTTGCCCTTTTCCTGGTACTTGCTTCAACATTTTCTTCTTTGATTGATGGATTAAACAYGGMCTTTGACTTCAATCTATACTTGTTGGTGACCCTAGTAGAATTCCTTCTAGGTTTCTGTGATACAGACACACCTTTAACCCTTTTCCCTTTAGTTGCAACACCCCTTTTACTGGTTGATGGTGTTTCAAACTTCACTGTAGTTTGAGTGTGAAGATCTTTATCTGAATCATTTTCCCCTTTAACAACTTCTTCATAAAATGTTTCAATTTCTCGATTCCACCTAGGTCTTTTACTTCTACTCCTCCTAGTCACCCTAATATCAGACATCTCCTCTTTGATAGGGGTTTCATCAGAAATATCTCGGCTCTGTGTAACAGTCTTTCTCCCTTTGCCTTTCTTCTGCTTATTGGACTGAGTGATAGGGTTTAAAGATTTCGTGAGCCATCTCCAGGGCTTTTGTAATTCGTTCAAAGTAGACATGACTAAGGTTTTAATTAGGACTTGATGGAACCGACTGCTTTTAGCATTGGTGGAGAGTGATTGCACTCTCTTTGACATCTTTTTCAAGCTTTTGAGCAGAAAATAAGGGAGATTTAAAGGGTAATCACCATTTAAATGCATTAGTATCCTGATGTGGTAGATATAGACCAATGAAAATCTACCTTTGTAGGTGATATACCTGTGGATCACGATCAGAGCCGTGTGCCATTCGGGTCGAATCTAGCTACGAGGTATTCCCCTTTTCCAATCAAGATTTTGATTATCTGGAAGCAGGAATTGGTTTACAAATTTTGTAACCACATGCTCTTTCTTCCACCATATTTCTCCTCCAACCGCCAACCTGCAAGCCTTTGCGATAGTCTACTCTGTCACTAGCATCAACATCTTATCGATTTCCACCTCGTGACCATCAAAATTCAGAGCGAACTCCATGGAGACCTGCTCATCATAACCCTGAAAAGTGGTAAGGAATTCAAACCACCCAGCGTCTCTGAACCTTTGAGCCATCTGAGGATAGGCTTCAAGAAGTTAGGCACCCTCTGGTTCTATTCTGACAACCTGTCCGCTCTTCTTGGGCGCCATCAAAACACAATTCTGCAACTAGTGCCCTCGAGTTCCAAATTTTCCACCTGCAATTGTTAATGTATACCAGTCCTTTGAGCAAATACCTACATTTGAATTTAGCAAAATCGAACCAATATAATATAACGATCATGGGTGATTTAAAATGAATCCTGCGTGGGTACACAAGAATCGAATTATGAAATGGTTGAATTTGCAAATGATTTCCAAGCTTTCGTGGATGCATGCGAACTCTCAACCCATGATTCGTGTCATCATAACAAAATCTGGATGGCAGGCGCGTATCAAGGCATGATTATTTGGCGCTACGGGAATAGCGTTATCCCCGTAGCACTATTAATGACTTAGCAAAATTTGAAAGTTTGAAATTCAAACAGGCATAAATGGTGACACATCGTTTTAAAACCATGTCTTTCAAAATCAAACTTAAATAAACTATCCAAAAATTGTAATGCAAACCATAAGATGCTAAAAACAAAAATGAAATCAACTGGAAACAAAAAATGAAATGTGGATAAGAAGGGTTTTAGGATAAGGGTTTCTCACTAAACCAAGACAAAATTAGAGACTAACATTGGCTCCTTCTGGGGATGGAGTTTTAATAATAAACTCCAAGAACTGCAGACCATTGCCTTTCCTTTATCTCTGATTTACTGATTCCCCTGCGACTGTCAGTCTTTTATTCTCATCATAACTGTAAAAAAAATTCCATTGGGTATATGGAGTCTTTATTGAAAGAAAAAACCTACTGTACTAACTGAAACCTGATGAGCCCTTAGAGAAAATAGTGCTTCAAGAACCTCCCATTCACTGGGCCCCCAAAAATTTCAGTATTATCCAAATTATGTAGGAGAAAGGTGTTATTGTTGATTACCTTGGCTACCCTGAAAGGACCATACCATAGGTTATCGAACTTTCCATGTTTTCCTTTATCCTCTCTCTTGGCATCCCATCTTAACACCAAATCCCCTTCATTGAAAACATATTTCTTAGTTGCGTTATCGAATGTAGCTTTGATTTTTCTTTGATGAGCAACAACTTTCTGATTAACCTGTTCTCTGACCTGCTGAACTTCAATCATCCGAAAAATTATTCTTTGGACATCATCGGGTTCCTCTAGTTCTTCTTGCAGAAAATTTAAAACCGGCAGGCCCAATTGAGTTGGAAGAATTTCTTCTGTCCCATATACCATTTGGAAAGGAGATGTCCCAATAGACTTCATGTTACTGATACGATCAACCCAAAGGGCAAAGTTTAACTTGGAATCCCATGATTTTTTATTTTTTGTTAATAATTTTTTGATAATCCTTATCAGAGTTTTGTTGGAAGATTCTGTCAATCCGTTCCCTTGGGGGTAGTAGGGGGTAGAATGAACCAATTTTATACTATACTTATTGCATAATTCAATCATGGAATTTGATTTAAAATCCTGTGCATTATCAGTGACCAGTTTTTAGGACAATCAAACCTAGAAAAAATATATCCTTCTAGAAATTCCATGATTACCTTGTCTGTCGTATTCCGAGTCGGAATTGCTTCAATCCACTTCATAAAATAATCTGTGGTTGTAAGAATCCATCTATGTTGTCCTGAGGATGACATATTAATCTCTTCGATGAAATCCAATCCCCACTGTTGAAACGGTCCATGGGTGATGATTGGTTTAAGAGGCAGGGATATAAGTTTCTGCTTTCCAACAAATTTCTTACAAGGTTCACATGCCCTGACCTGAGCAAAAACATCTGAGAATAGAACCGACCAATAATATCCTGCTCTAAGAATATTGAAGGAAATAACCTTCCAATGATGATGGCCTCCACAGACACCATGATGCAGATCATGAAAGATTTGTTTAGCTTCCTTTTCATCCACACACCTGAACAAAAAACCGTTGGGATCCTTCCAAAATAGGGTCTGATCAACAATACAGTACTTTACAACTCTCAACTTTAATGATATGAATTTTGATTTATCCAACTCTGGGGGAGACTGAAAATTCAACAGAAAAAATACGATATCTTTGTACCATTCTGAAGAAACATACTTACTGTTTATCTGTAAATTTATTTCTTCAATCTGGACAGAAGAGTCCTGTGTCATGTCTGATAGATGGTATAACCCAATTGCTTTGCAATTAGATTCTGTCATTAATTTGGCGAGGCCTTGTCCTTTTATCAGCTGAGTAGGCTTTGTGGTGAGATTGTATTCCAGGATTTTGGTTATCCATTTCATTCGCTTTCCTTCACAATCTGGATGAACCAATATTTCTTTGACTGCACTGCTTGGGACATAAGCTGTAATTTTAGATTGAAGACCATATACTCTGAAGGATTTTAAAGCCTTTACCAAGGCATAGGCCTGTTTTTCTATTAAATCATACTTCGATTCAGAGTCTCTGAGGGTTTTTCTAAAGAAAGAGATAGGATGCTCGTATCCTTGCTCATTTCTCTGCAGAAGAACAACAAATATGGTATTCTCTGATGCAAATGAAAAAATCATGAACTCTTTGGAGTAATCTAGGATAATTAGAACAGGTGCCTGAACGATAGCCTATTTGATCCTTTCAAAGGATTCTCTCGCTTTTGGTACCCACTTAATTTCTGCATCCTTTTTCAACATGTCAGTGATGTACTTGACAATTTTTGCAAAGTTAGGTATAAACCCCCTTAAAAAATTAATTTTACCAATGAATGACTGAATAGACTTTTTATTTCTCGGAATGTCGATTTTTTGAATATCCTTTACTCTTTCTGGATCTATTTTAATACCTCCAGGTGAAACAATGTGTCCTAGAAGCTTTCCTTCCTCCATGGAAAAATGTGATTTTTTAGGATTAAGTGATATGCCATACCTCCTGCATTTCTCAAAGGTCTGCTTCAAGTGATGTAAATGTTCATCATCGAATGTCGAAAATATAGTGATGTCATCAAGGTAAATAACCACAAACCTGCCTTTCTCCCCAATGAAAGCGATATCCATAGCCCTTTGAAATGTAGCTCCTGCGTTCATCAATCCAATCGACATCTTTTCGTACATAAAGGTGCCCCAAGGAGTGGTAAAAGATGTTTTCTTTTTGTCTTCTTCCATTACTGATATTTGATTGTACCTTGAATATCCATCAAGCATAGAGATTCTCTTTGCGCCGACAACTCTTTGTAAGATATAATCCATTTTTGGTAATGGATGATTGTCTTTCAGAGAGCACCTATTTAGATTCCTGAAGTCTACACAGAGCCTTATCTCTCCGTTATTTTTTCTGACAGGTACAAGGTTGGCTACCCATTCCGATTATCTCAGTGGCACTATGATTTTTGCTTCCAACAACCTTTTTAGCTCCTTTTCTATTATAGGTAATAATAAAGGATTAAATTGCCGAAACTTTTGTTTAACAGGTTTTGATCTAGGTTTCAGAGGAATTTTGTGTTGAATAATCTCTGTATCAAACACCTTCAGATCTTCATAAGACCATGCAAAAATGTCTAAATAATGTTTCATTAATTCAACATATGCTTCTCTCTATTTATCTGATAGTTTCCTAGATATTTTTACCAACTTGGGATTTGCATCCGGACTGATGTCATAGTCTACTACATCTGTTTCTTCTGTTCAAATAATAGCCTTCCTGAAAACACCATTATGATCAAACAACCCTTCTAATGGGACGAAACCCTTGGGCAGATGGTTTGTCTTCAGTTCAATTATTTTGTGGCCAACAATTGTATCTTGAAGGACTTCTGCAGCATGTATTTCTGGTTCTCCATCTTCGTCATCTTGGTCAATTGAAATGTCATAAAA
The DNA here is from genome assembly GCA_009831015.1 of Picea engelmannii. NCBI lineage: Eukaryota > Viridiplantae > Streptophyta > Pinopsida > Pinales > Pinaceae > Picea > Picea engelmannii. The sequence continues at coordinate 142,240 of ML810724.1, forward strand.
CTCTTCAACAATTTTCAAAAATCTTTGAATTTCCTCATCATCTTTAAAAACCTACCAATGTTTTATATTATCCGGTATTGAAGGTCTGTTTCTGACTTCAACTTCGAATTTCATATTAGGAAACATAGGAGTTTTAAAGTTGCTAGCTGCTAGTGCCAAAGAGTCGGCCTGCTGATTCAAATTTCTGTGCACAAAGTGATATTAAATGTAGAAAAGAAATTATCCACATAATCCCATACCTCATTTCTGTATTGTTTTAACCTTTGCTGTTTGGTTTGGTATATATTCTTGATCTGGTGAATAATAAGTTTTGAGTCTCCAAAAACAAACAGCTTATCTACTCCCATATCTGTAGCAGCTTTCAAACCTAACATAAAAGCTTCATACTCACTGATGTTATTAGTGGTGTCAAATTCGAGTTTATATGACATGGGGATAACCTCCTTGCTAGGAGAAATGAAGACAATACCAGCTCTAGAACCTTCTTTAGAACATGCTCCGTCAAAATACATTTTCCAAACAAAATTGTCTTTACTGTCTCCCACTGCAGACTTTTTGACTGTTACTTCTGCCATTTCCTCACTCATATGAAAAATAGAAGAACTAAGATCATCTTCTACAACATATATAGGATGATTAGTGGGATTATTGTGATCACTTACCAAATAAGCCAATCTAACTTCTCTATATAATCTTCGTTGTTCCCCACCAAAAACATGTATGGTTGCATAGCTAAGGTCCATCTGTAAAGTACCACCTACCTTCTTAGCCCAAGATCTTGAAAGAAGCATTCCAAATTTTGGTGGTATGTCAGCCACGATAACATCTAATATCACACTCTTCATAGGAAATTGGGAAAGAGTAACAACCACATATTTCATAACTCCAAGGCATTTGACTTTCTTGGAGTCAAAAGAATATACATCATGATATGTTCTAGTAATGTCTAACCCTAATTGTTCCATCACCACCTTGGGCATTACATTATGCCTTGCACCATAATCCATTAAGAAGTTGTGCAATATCTTGTCATGGATATTTAATGAAATGTAAAAAGGTGGAGAGGCATCAAGTCTATCTTCAATGTGAGGTGCAATAGTTATAACAGGGTTTTCATCCTCTAGATTGACCGTATTTGAAAAGGTGACATGAGCTGGAGCATGTAGAGCCTTGAGGACAGTCTTTCTGAAAGGTTATGTTTTCATGAGTTCTAATAATGGCACTGAAATCTTGATTTTGTTGATTTTGTGTCCTAAACTGAAAGCATAAACATTTCTATCTGGTTCCTTTATGTCAATAGTACTATCCTTGGCAGGTTGTTTCAATGATTGATCAACTTGGGTCTTGGGAACACCTTTGATAATTCCCGTCTTAACTGGAGTACTAGCCTTCTTTGTGGAAACATGTGTATCAACTTTAGGTGCATTCGAACCAGATCTGAGATTATATTTTTTCCTTTTAGGTTCCCGTTGGACGATCTCATCTTCATCCCCTTCTTCAAAGTGATTTGCAATCAAGGCATCTTCATAATCTTGCTGTGTCACATGTAGAGGAGATGATCCAGAATCATTCAAATGAACTGCAGGGTCTTCTTCTGTATCATCCTCATCCTCCTCCTCATCTACTGCATTATTCTGAAAAGGAGGTAGCACCTTTTGGTCATCTTGGTTTTTTCTTTCTCTTGGTAAGATTTGAGGTACATTGTTTGGTCTCCTGAACTGATTTGGATTTCTGTAACCGCCCTCCTGTGCAGGTCTACTAGGATGTTTTTGTTCTATCTTCAACCTTGCCATTTTAGATGTCAGATTTTTCAACATTTTAGCCATTTCATCCATTTTAGAGTCAGATGCTGAATTAGAAGATGAAGACAATTCTTCCTTTTGCTTTTTTCTGTCTCTTTCATTTCTAGACTTCAATTTGTCTACTGCTAATATGTTTGATTCTACCTCGATAGCAACACCTTGCATCAGGTTGAGGGTAGTGGTTCTTCTTTCCCTAAGCAACAAGGCAAATTCGACATCAAATGCATTGGAAAAAGTGATTTTAGCTGATGTCTCTAAAGGTTGTATCTCCTCTGGGATTTTACCATACATTTGGTTGAACCTTTTAGTAAAATCAGGTATTGATTCACCTTGTTTCCTCCTTAAAGCACCGAATTCGGTGATGTAGTATAAAAATTCCTTCTTGTTTTCCCAGTGTTTAAGAAAGGCATCATCTAATGCTACGATATCAACTATTGAATTAGGAGGCAACCTCCTGAACCACTTTCTTTATTCCCCATTTAGACTTTGTACGAATAGTCTCATCCACACATCGACATCCTCTACATTGAAATTATCTGCAAAACTATAAAATGAACTCAAATTCTCTTCAACAGTAACTGATCCATCTCCATTGAATCTGGGCAAATATCTCATATAATCATTTGGTGGAAATGCATACATGAATTGTGGAAGAACCAAGGGTGCATAACTTGCTGCCACTATTTCGTCCATTATGTCTGCAACCATATTAGCTATTTTTGGAGCTCTGGGAGTGAGTAAGATTGGTAATGTTGAAGGAGAAGGCATCCCTTGTGTATTAAAACCTATATGTGTTGTCCTTGAGTCTTGATCTTTAACAGATAAGGATTTCTCTTCTGGACTAAGATCAACTAATGGGTTGACAAACATAGGATTCTCAAAGGAAAAATAATGTGATCTAAAATCCTCAGATGAGACAGATCCAAGAGATGAAGAAAGTGTCTATGGTTCATTCTTAATATCTATGTTGTGACCTCTCGAAGTTTTAGTCACAGGCAAAAAGTTTGGATACTCTTGTTTAATGAGTTCAATAAGTAACTTCCACTGTTCTAGAGTTAATTCTGAAATAGTTGAAGGGAATGAAACTATATCAGACTTAATAGCAAGTTTATTTTCACTTTCAGGATTCACATCTTCATCTAATTGGGTTTTGATGATTTCAGATGATTGTCCTTGAGAACTTTCTGAAGACAATTTTCCCTTTAAGATTGAAGACTAACTAGAAAGAACTTTAGGTTTTCTTAATAACTTTTCAGGATTTGGAACTGCTGCAACAGGCTCAAGATCTGGATTTTTCCTGGTTACTGGTCTCTTATTAGATGATGAAGAATTTAGAGGAGTTTTAAATCCTTTACCTTATCTTTTAGGAGACAAAATTACCACAGAGGAGTCGCCAAGTGAATAATCATAGTCTTAAATAATTGTCCAAAATCTTGTTCACCACTAAGATCTGAATATCAACTTGTCGTTTCCCCATGGAAGATCTGTTCGTTTCTTCGTCGYCGGCAACGRCGCCAAAAATGTTAGTCCCTAAAGTTGCACTTGACTGTGAGAGGGAAATCTAGGGAATCATTCATTTATTGCAAAGTATTTTTAAGGTTTTATGATTTGTTTTTTTGTAGGGTGGTTGAAAACTGGCTCAAGATTACAGCATGCCATGAAAATCAAGATCATAACATATCATATCCCATTGGCTGAAAAATAGGTAGACACATAGATGGATTAAACTAATATAAGAAAAAGGAAGATGAAGTCTTCAATTTGTCAACTTCACATGAATTCTCGTCTCAAAATGTCATAAAGAAACAAAACATTTAGCTTGATATCAAAACTTGAAAAATTATCTCTACAACAAAATTTTCACTGTATAAATTAACAGTCAAGAATAAAAAAATTGCAATCTGAATAATGAATTCAAGCATGAATAAATAAATAACAGAGTAGAAAAAAGAGGGTCTAACCATCCATATGCCTTTGCTATTAAGTGTCAAATTGAACATAAATGCCTTTTACAATGAGCTTCACAAAATGGTCCCCTGGATCTCCAATTTTTCGACCCTCACATAGTCTTTCCTCTGTCTATTTAAACTATCTATACAACTTCCAGATCCTATCATCTAGTATAACTTTAATGAATAGATTTGAATAGTATCTAACTACTAAGGTAGTTCACTCAAAATGAACTTCAACAATCCCAAAATAGATCACATCTCAACAGCTTGATATTGTAAAATATTGCCAGCATTTACATTTGACTCTACAAAATAGGAATTTAGTTTGATTTTGTAAAACAGATCAAGGTCTTAGCATCTCACTGACCAAAAACGAGTAGCTTTGCCATATTTTCTGGAAAACGTTTAAATCATGATTGTAGCAAATTTCCATGTTACCTTTAGGATATAATCACATCAGTAGCTTTATCATTTTTCTGTTTGAGCTTTGTGGTAAGCACAACATTGTGCCAATAGAGTATGAAATTAATCTCCCTAAGTTCTTTGAGAAATGCCATTTTCTCTTTCTTCTTCTTTTTAAAACCCTGAATCCTTTCTTGCTGGTGAGCATTCCATTGTTCTATCTGCGCCTTTTCTTTCTTTAATTGTCTTATTGTTTTCTGAAATTCCTTGATCCTTTCTTTATCAGTTTTGATTTTAACTCTAAATCCAGAGCATTCTTCAAAAGGTGCAGGTTCATTCAAGTTTAAGGCAACTTTGGGTTTCTTTGCTTCAACTTGGTACTTTGAGACTAATCCCGAGCCATGTTCTTCATCATAACTTGTTGAATCTATAGCTTCAGGCACATCTGATATGCGATCTGAGTCTTCAAGGTGATCATGTTTATCCTCAAGGGTCTCACTGATACCTTTAGCCATCTTTTTAGCTTATGCTAATTTGGTTGAAGCTCTCATTACAGGTCCTGTAGATGGTGAAATCATTCTTTTTCCTTTGCTGACTGGTTTCTTAGGCAGTGAAGTTCTTTTTGCCCTTTTCCTGGTACTTGCTTCAACATTCTTAGAGTCATATTCGATGACTATAACATTTTCTTCTTTGATTGATGGATTAAACATGGCCCTTGACTTCAGTCTATACTTGTTGGTGACCCTAGTATAATTCCTTCCAGGTTTCTGTGATATAGACACACCTTTAATCCTTTTCCCTTTAGTTGCAGCACCCATTTTATTGGTGGATGGTGTTTCAAACTTCACTGTAGTTTGAGTGTCAAGATCTTTATCTGAATCATTTCCCCCTTTAACATCTTCTTCAGAAAATGTTTCAATTTCTCGATTCCACCTAGGTATTTTACTTCTGCTCCTCCTAGTCACCCTGATATCAAACATCTCCTCTTTGACAGGGGTTTCATCAGAAATATCTCAGCTCTGTGTAACAGTCTTTCTCCCTTTGCCTTTCTTCTGCTTATTGGATTGAGTGATAGGGTTTAAAGATTGCGTGAGCCAGCTCCAAGGCTTCTGTAATTCGTTCAAAGCAGACATGACTAAGGTTTTAATTAGGAATTGATGGAACAGGTTGCTTTTATCATTGGTGGAGAGTGACTGCACTTTCTTTGACATCTTTGTCAAGCTTTTGAGCATAAAATAAGGGATATTTAAAGTGTAATCACCATTTAAATGCATTAGTATCCTGATGTGGTAGATATAGACCAGTGAGAATCTACCTTCATAGGTGATATACCTGTGGATCACGATCGGAGCTGTGTGCCATTTGGGTCGAATCCAACTACGAGGTATTCCCCTTTTCCAATCAGGATTTTGCTTATCTAGAAGCAGGAATTGGTTTACAAATTCTGTAACCACATTCTCTTTCTTCCACCATCTTTCTCCTCCAACCACCAACCTGCAAGCCTTTTCGATAGTCTGCTCTATCACTAGCACCAACATCTTACCGATTTCCACCTTGTGACCATCAAAATTCAGAGCGAACTCCATGGAGACCTACTCATCATAACCCTGAAAAGTGGTAAGGAATTCAAACCAACCTGCGTCTCTGAACCTTTGAGCCATCTGAGGATAGGCTTCAAGAAGTTCGGAACCCTCTGGTTCTATTTTGACAACATGTCCTCTCTTCTTTAGTGCCATCAAAACACAATTTTGCAACTAGCGCCCTCGGGTTCCAAATTTGCCACCTGCAATTGTTAGTGTATACTGTTCCTTTGAGAGAATACCTGCATTTGAATTTAGCAAAATCAAACCGGTATAATATAACGATCACGGGTGATTTAAAATGAATCTTGTGCGAGTACACATGAATCGAATTATGAAATGGTTGAATTTGCAAATGATTCCCAAGCTTTCGTGGATGCATGCGAACTCTCAACCCACGATTCGTGTCATCATAACAAAATATGGATGGCAGGCACGCATCAAGGCATGATTATTTGGCGCTACGAGAATAGCCTTATTCCCGTAGTGATATTAATGACTTAGCAAAATTTGAAAGTTTGAAATTCAAATAGGAATAAATGATGACACCTCATTTTAAAACCATGTCTTTCAAAATCAAACTTAAATAAACTATCCAAAAACTGTAATGCTAACTATAAGATGCTAAAAACAAAAATGAAATCAACTGGAAACATAAAATGAAATGTGGGTAAGAAGGGTTTTAGGATAAAGGTTTCTCACTAAACCAAGACAAAATTAGAGACTAACAGAGCACATGATACCATGCTATTTTTTCAAAATTTTCACATAAGCTTTGCTCCCTTTCCATTGACAAATCTAGGTGGAAATATGAGGGTGAGGAGATCCCCCACATATACTGAATTATAAGGCATGAATCCCCCAGTATGACCAACTCCATCTTCATAGCTATAACTAGTCTTAGTCCCATCATCAGACCATAAGCTTCTACTTGGTCATTGGTCATTATTCCCAAATTTCACTCATATGTTTGTTTTGGATTCCCCCTAGGGTCATAAATGAGCCCTTCCACATCTACTTCACTAGGATTTCCTTTCGAATCTCCATAAAAAAAGAGTAGAAAGGATTAAGTGTTATTTTTCCATTGATCAAATTCTTGAAGAGTTAAGTGAAACTGCCAACTTGATATTCTAGGATTTAAAGTATTCTTTTCCAGTGAAGAGCCTAGGTTGATTTTCTTCCACCAATACTCTTCATTAGTTTCTAGTGCTTCTACGATTGTTGTCTTCAAATCTTTACTTCTAATTCCCTCTATTAGCAAGAGCTTGACACTCAAAGCTACTTATTCTGGCACTAACATTTTTTGATGAAATATGGCTTCATTACAAGCCAACCATATTTTCCAGCATACATATTTTGGAAGAGCCATCCATAGGCATTTGTATAAAGGCTTACTAATAAAGGAACCTTGATACTGCCCCACCCATTATCAAAGAGTTGTTTCTGGTTGTATGGTTTTATATGCCTGTGATAGATCCCTTCGAAAGCATGTATCCAAACCTATTTAGCATATTCACATTCCAAAAAGAGGTGATGCCTTAGCTCTTCTTCCCTTTTGCATACTAAGCACCATGTAGGTCCATGGATCCCCCATTTTGGTAGATTTTATGTTGTTAATATTTTTCCATGGACCAAACTCCAATATAATATATTGATTTTTGGGAGCCGATCTGTGTGCCATATTTTTCCTCATACAAATGTTTTTGTTAAATTAATATTATTGGCCAATGGATAATGATACCCTTGCTTAAAAATATAATGAGAATTTCCCCAAGACCTTTTGTTGGCTAATGATTTCATTTGTGGTGCACAACCTCTTAGCAATGATTTGAGACAATTGATGCATTGGTTGAGGTACATAGGGAAATGCCCAAAATTCCAATTAGACCAATTTCCTTTTGTTGTCCATGATGAGATGCCATACAATGCGATTTTATTATGCTGGTTTAACCATAGTCAAATTGGGTCTAACTTTATGAAGTTCAGTAAAGGTTGTTGTTCCATTATGTTGTCATCCCATAAATTAATGTTCTTCCCATTACCTAGAATCTAGGTGAGCATAGATTGGAGAATTGGCTAAGAGTTATGGAGAAGTTTCCAAATGGGTGAATCTATCTGGGGATTTAAGGGATGATCAAGACATCTCAACCATGACCCTTCCAAATATTTCCCTTGGAGGATTTTTTTCCACCAATCATACTTCCCTAAAATGAGCCTCCACGATAGTTTAGCTCCCATTGCCATATTCATAAATAGTGTACATTTTATGCCTAATCCCCCACATGCTTTGGGAGCGTGGATAGTTGTCCAGTTGACCAAGTGGAATCTCTTTGTATTGCTTCCCCCCCCTTGCCACAAAAATTTTCACATCTACTGAGCCAACATGGAATAGATACCCTTTGGGTTCAAAAGAGATAAGAATTGATAAATAAGGAGAGTTGATAATGTTCACTTGATAAGAACAAGGTGACCTACTGGGTTACACCAATGAGCACCCCACTAATTGAATTTCTTTTTGATTTTATCGAAGATTGGTTTCCAATGTTGAGAAGGTGAGGATTTGATGCTTATTGGCATCCCTAAATAATTAAATGAAGACTAATTTTCCTTGTAGGGAAAAGAAAAAATTCTAGAAATTAGTCATATAACCAAGGGACTAACATTTTGGACATAAATTTGACACTTACTATAGTTGATGAGCTCGTTAGAGACATGCAGGAATAAGTCCAAAATATTCTTAAATCTAGTGGCCATTATTGTAGAGGCTCCTCCTAGTAGTATTACATTATTAACAAATTGAGAGTGGTTTATATTTTTAGTTCCTCGAACAATCCTGAGGCCGGGAAGATTTCCAGAAACACTCACATGTTCTGACTTCCTACTCAGAGAGTCCACCATGATTATATATAAGAGAGGGGAGAGAGGACAACCTTGACAAAGCCCTCTATTGATAGAGAAGAAGGAGGAGGGTTTGCCATTGACCAAGGGACATATCTTGGGTTTACTGATACAAGATACGATCTAATGGGAGAAGGGGGAGTTAAATAAGAATTTGGTCATAACCTGAAACATATACTTATGGCTTACCCTGTCAAAGGCATTGGCCATGTCAATTTTAATGGCCATACCTTTTTTCTTATATGCTCTACTTGAGTGGATGGCTTCTTGTACTACTATTATGTTGTCCACAATTTTCCTTTGAGCCATGAAACCTCCTTGATTTTTGCATATAAGCTTGGGAAGAAGAGGTTTTATCCTAATAGAAAGGATATTGGACATAATTTTATAGGATGTATTACAAGGAGAGATAGGCTTAAATCAAGAAAAGTTGGACGAACTAATTTCCATAGGGATTAATGTTAGAAATGTAGAGTTAGTGCCTCCCCCCTTTCTGCTTTATTTATGAACATACTTGATCATTATCATAAGGCCCTTCTTGACGATGGGCCAACAATATATGTAGAAGCTAATGGGGAAATCATCAAATCTTGGGGCTTTATCTAGGTTTAGATCCCATATTAATTTTTACAGCTCTTCAACCTGTATAGTCTCCATCAATCTCTCATTTTCTTCGTGGGTTATTATACATGGAATTTGTTCCAATAGTTATTCAATTGTTTCCATTTCTATAGTTTCCTCTACTGTTACACATTATTTTGGTCACCCTGATGATGAGTTTACAAGCATGTAATCAGGCCCTCAAAATCATCTTTTGCCTGAGAAAAGTGATTGCTTTCCTCCTCTGCAAGACTACTTTTCAGAAGGACATCGCAGGCTACCCATAGTGTACAATGTGGAAATCAAAGATTTATGTAGGCTACTATATAGATGGTCTGCAATATTTCAACAGGCTGCTATATAGGCAGGGTGCGACGATGTTTGAAAGCCAAAAGAGGAAAGAGGTTCAAGAAGTTTCTAGAAGGGTAATCTTCTGGAATGTGAGGTGGCATATATATGGTTACGATCCTACTGACTTCTTTGACCTGGTGGGATCATCCTCATCCCTTTAACCACTTCAGTTTCTCCTATATAATAATGGGCTTCTCATGGAAAAGGTTAAGCACAGTTAAGCAAAGTTGAGCAAAGGATTGCTGGAAGAATAGGATGGAGATTGTGTGAAGAATACTATTTCAGTTGATGCTTGAGGTCTGCATTCACCCATCAAGATTTTGAAGATCGCCTTCATACAAACTCCAGAATGAATATATGTGTGTGTTGGAACGAAGAACCACTAAAAGGGAACTTGTGACATCAAGGCATTTCAGTTGTATCTTCCACTTTTATTCAATATAATACAGTGGCATGTTTATTTCCCATAAAATTATTCTCATTTTATTACATGACTCCTTGATCAATGTCTAAGTTTTCATTGAATCTATCATAGTTTCTTTCAGTTTGGTTGGTTTGTGTTATTGTAGATTTGGTTTCACAAGAGCACCAGAGCGAAGCGGGAACAACAAAGATATAGGGAAGCGATCTCAAAGGTAAGTCATCAATTCCTTCTTTGAAACTTAGATCAATGATTATAACTTAGGGGAAGTGTCATGTCCTGTCCTATTTTGTTCTAGATGCAAGTGGATCTAGGGAGATTAGTTTATGTCCCCATTTATCGATTTATCCTATAACACCTACTGCATATAAATCTTCAAAATGACAGACTACCTAACTTTGATATCACCAAAGGAGATCGACATATCTCGATAGTGTGATTTAATTTCCTTCACATTTTTCCTCATTTCCCTAACTTTTGCTTGCTTATGAAAAAATAAGGTGTTTCGATCTCCCTCTTTTAACCATAAACTGCACGATTTGAGTCTCCAAGAAGCCTCCTTTAGTCTGATGGATTTCTAGTGATTGAGAAAGGTTGTTTTTTCCTTCTCTAGAAGTTTAGTGGTGAATTGATTGACTTTGATCCTAGCTTGAGTTTGTTCTAATGAAACTTTGATCTTATGAAATTCTTTAGCTGGAGATATCTGATTTATCTTGGCTTAATCCTTAAGAGCAAATTTAGTTAGAGTCACGTCTTGTTCCCAAATGAAGGTGGGGGAACCTTCAATCCATGTACTCCGAACCTCATAAATGATATCAAAGACAGAGGGGTCACCATGCCAAAGGGGGTTAAAATGAAAGGGAGTGGGACCGAAGTTAGGGGGAGATTGAATATCAAGAGAGATGGGATTATGATTAGAGGAATACCATGGGATGATAAAAGAGGAGATCGAAAGAGAGGTTTCCATAAAATAACTATGGAGAAGGAAGACATTTAACTTGGCTATTGTATGACCAGGCCCCATCCTTTTGTTGGTCCAAGTGTATCTTACCTTTTTGGGTTTTACGTCCATCAGACCACCCCTGGAGATGAAGTCTTCAAATTTATCTCTAAAGGCATCGTGAAATATACTACCTCCATGCTTCTCTTTCTACTGCAACATTGTGTTGAAATCCACTACCACTATACTATCCGACTAGTCTTATTTCTCACATAATGTTGTTAGCATTTCCCAATAATCCACTTTTTCTCCATAGTTAGATGGATGTAGACATCCACTATGTTAATTATCTCTTTAGAGAGTCAATGCTTGAGCTTGGTGCACATCTAATGCTGGGTACCGAAAATCATGGAAATTTGATGTAAGTCCTTGTTCTATAAGGTGTAGAGGCCTCTTGATACCCCTCTAACACTTACTGCCTTTCCATGATTGTTCCTCCATAGATTGAAGCTTTCTTATAGTGCATCCCTTTCCCCCAATTTAGTTTCTTGGAGTATAAGGATAGATGTTCTTTCATATCGAAACAATTCTTTTAAGGATTCTTGCTTCCTAACCCCTTACAATTCTAGGAAACTATCTTGTTCATCATTTCTTACTTGATTTGTGGGAACCTCCTTTAGGAGGAAGCTTCCCACATGAAGTTTTCCTAGGATTGGAGACCACTCCATAGTTTTCCAACACCCTTTGTCACCCTAGGTCTTTTTATTGCTCTGCTTCGTTTTCCCCTTTGTCATTTTAAGCTGGCCATCCTCGTTTTCATGGTGACTTTTCTCCCATGGGATCCTCTATAACTTCTCCATTAGTGTTCGTTGGGATATGAGGGCCCTCAACACCCATAGCATGAGAGGAGTCTACAAGGAGAGTATTAAAGGGATTCTTCTATTCCATAGGATCAAATTGTTCCATATCCACCTCTTCATTTCCCAGATTTGACCTGAGAGGATAAGTGGGGATACCCCCATGATCATAGGGCTCGCATTAGTGATCTGGATTGGATTATATAATTACACACATATTGTGTGACTGATTTCCCCCTTCATTTTTTCATCCATTTCTACTGGGGTTGCTGTTGATGTGATCCGAATTCAATCCATTGGGTGGTTTCGATGATTGAGTTGGTCTTCAAGATTTAGGGGGAGTTGGCCCACTAGATTTTGAATTGTCGTTCTTTCTCCTTCTAGATATTTTCCATTGTTCATCAACATTCTTGATTTCCTTTTCTGTAGATTCTTTTTTAGTGTAGCTTCGAGAGTGCCCATATTCTTGACAATCACAACATTTGAAGGGGAGTTGTTCATAATCCACCTGTTGCAAGTATTTCTAGTTTTCAAAGGCGAGGAGAACATATTTAGGAAATCCTTTCTCCAGATACAATTCCACGTAGATCCTGGCACAAACAAACATATTATATTTCAACAATGCACTGCCAATATATTTACCCAAAGCATTATCTATAGATATAAGTGTTGCATCATTCCAACAATGTAGAAATCATAACCACGTATGGAATGTCATTTTCTGTATTGAAATCAGGCGTCCATATGTTTAGATACATACCTCTGGTTCCAAAAAAGTATGGACCACTACGAAAGATGAGATCATGATCTTATTTGTTCCTAAATAGGAATGCATAGAACCCTCACTCGCAGAAGTAGTGGAACTATTAGCCTAATAATCCTAAAGTTTATTTAGTTAAGTATTTTTCTTAAATTCATAAAGTTATTCTAGAAGTTGTGTATTTACTAGGAGATAGGTTGGCCTTGTCACATCCTTGTCATAGTAATTATTCTTGAGTTTTTATTCAAGGACACATGGAATATTGAGATAAGGATTGAGAGGTTATATATATGCTCTGCCTCTCACCCACTATGTGATAATCTTTTCTTTGATCAATAAAATTATGTGTCTTAGAAAACTTCTAGAATTTAACATGGTATCAGAGCCATGGCGAGGAGAATGCTATTGTGATGAAAGAGTCATGGTGATGAGAAGACCATGATGTATTTATGAAGAAGAGGATTCCAAAGCTTAAGCTTGATTTCTTCATAAAAAAAATCAAAGTCTTCAAAGAGGTATTTTGTTATTCAAATTAGGGAAATTATTTGCAATTATGAAATATTAATTTGTTGTGATATGCTATTCTTTTGAAAATCTTCAATTTTTCCTCCAAAATTCTTTGTAGATATGAGAACAAATCTGTAGATATATTTTGATTTATTGTAAAGGGGAAGCGTCACCCAAACCGAAACCGTGGATGGAATGTCATTTTCTGGATTGAAATCAGGCGTCCATGTGTTTAGATACATACCTCTGGTTCCAAAAAAGTATGGACCACTACGAAAGATGAGATCATGATATTCTTTGTTCCTAAATAGGAATGCGTAGAACCCTCATCCACATAAGTAGTGGGACTATTAGCCTAATAATCCTAAATTTTATTTAGTTAAGCATTTTTCTTATATTAATAAAGTTATTCTAGAAGTTGTGTATTTCCTAGGAGATAGGTTGGCCTTGTCACATCCTTGTCATAGTAATTATTCTTGAGTTGTTAGTCAAGGACACATGGAATATTGAGATAAGGATTGAGAGGTTATATATATGCTTTGCCTCTCACCCACTATGTGATAATCTTTTCTCTGATCAATAAAATTACGTGTCTAAGAAAACTTCTAGAATTTAACATGGTATCAGAGCCATGGTGAGGAGAATGCTATTGTGATGAAAGAGTCATGGTGATGAGAAGACCATGATGTATTTATGAAGAAGAAGATTCCAAAGCTTAAGCCTGATTTCTTCATCAAAAAAATCAAAGTCTTCAAAGAGGTATTTTGTTATTCAAATTAGAGAAGTTATTTGCAATTATGAAATATTAATTTGTTGTGATATGATATTCTTTTGAAAATCTTCAAATTTTCCTCCAAAATTCTTTGTAGACATGAGAAAAAATCTGTAGATGTATTTCAATTTATTGTAAAGGGGAAGCCTCACCCAAACTAGAACCGTGGATGGAATGCCATTTTCTAGATTGAAATCAGGTGTCCATATGTTTACATACATACCTTTGGTTCCAAAAACATATGGACCACTACGAAAGATGAGATCATGATCTTCTTTGTTCCTAAATAGGAATGTGTAGAACCCTCACCTGCAGAAGTAGTGGGACTATTAGCCTAATAATCCTAAATTTTATTTAGTTAAGTATTTTTCTTATATTAATAAAGTTATTCTAGAAGTTGTGTATTTCCTAGGAGATAGGTTGGCCTTGTCATATCCTTGTCATAGTAATTAATCTTGAGTTGTTAGTCAAAGACACATGGCATATTGAGATAAGTATTGAGAGTTTATATATATGCTCTGCCTCTCACCCACTATGTGATAATCTTTTCTCTGATCAATAAAATTACGTGTCTAAGAAAAATTCTAAAATTTAACATGGTATCAGAGCCATGGTGAGGAGAATGCTATTGTGATGAAAGAGTCATGGTGATGAGAAGACAATGATGTATTTATGAAGAAGAAGATTCCAAAGCTTAAGCCTGGTTTCTTCATAAGAAAAATCAAAGTCTTCAAAGAGGTATTTTATTATTCAAATTAGGGAAATTATTTGCAATTATGAAATATTAATTTGTTGTGATATGCTATTATTTTGAAAATCTTCAATTTTTCCTCAAAAATTCTTTGTAGATATGAGAACAAATCTGTAGATATATTTTGATTTATTGTAAAATCTGAATTTTTTTTAGATCTTACAAATCTGTTTTAGATCCCTTGCACACAATGGGTCCATGAGTTTGTCCATTCAATGGATCACATGGTCCCTGGAAGCTGGTACATCCAAGAGGAAATAAGAAGGGAAACACGAGAGTGGGGAAGTGTTAGTATGTAGTTATGTGCGACATTCAGTTTCAGGGAAGAAGTCCCAACGCATAAGGAGACATTCTTATGAATTAAGGATTTCATATTTCGTCATTAGCTAAATAATACACATTGAAGGTAGTCTACGCCTATCACAATCCAATGGAAAAACTGAAAGAGTCGGATGTAGTGATAGAATATTGAAAGTGATGATGTCGATGAAGATGAGCCCAGAGACATATAAATAAATGAAACCAAGGGTGAGCATGGAGTTGAAGGGGAGGCTTCAGATAACACAACGTTGGACCATGGTCGCCTGATTAAGACAAAAAAACATAATATTGGTACAAAACAAGCACCAAAGATGGCCATCATTGGGGATTATTGGGACAAGGAAACACTAACCCAAGTGGTAGACTTGCTAAAGGAATACGAGGATATTTTTCCTCGAAGCCTCTCAAATATGAAGGGCATCACGAGATCCCTTAGGGCCATGAAAATCTAGTTAAATCAATATGCTAAACCAATCAAAAGGAGACCGTATCGCCTCAACCCCAAGTGTAAGCAGAAGGTGCACAAGGATCTGTATCAGATGTTGGATGTATAGATCATTGTTCTCATAGAAGAGTTAGAGTGGATTAGTCCAATAGTGTTCCAACCAAAGAATATGAACAACATAAGGATTTGTGTTGACATGCGCAACCTAAATATGACATGTGTACATGATCCATTCCCTGCACCTTTTTCTGATGAAGTACTAGTAAATGTGGGTGGACGAGAGGCCTACTCATTCATAGATGGCTTCTTGAGATATCATCAAGTATGAATTTCCAAAGAAGATCAATCCAAGACAATGTTCATGATGGAATGGGGCCCGTTTTCTTACATGGTGATGCCCTTCGAGCTGAAGAATGCACCTACGATATTTTCTAGAATAATGGTCGCAACGTTCAAAGATTTTATTCATAAGTTCCTGGAAGTGTACCTAGATGACTAGACAATGTTCAACCTATTAAAAGAACATATGCAAGCTCTATGATTGATGTTGGATAGGTGTCGCCAACTAAAAAATTGCTTGATCTTGAAGAAGTGTATATTTTGTATACTATTCAACATGCTACTCAGACACATGGTATGCAAGGAAGGGTTATTGGTGGATCAAGCGAATATTTCTGCAATACTAGACATAGTGGCTCCAACTTCAGTCAAGGAGCTACACACTACTTTGGGTCACATAGGGTATTAAATACAATTTATTTAAAGCTATGCGAAGGTTGTTGCGTTGATTGAGAAACTATTGCACAAAGATACGAAGTACCTTTAGACATAGTAATGTTAGGATGCATTAGATACATTGAAGGATAAGTTGGTAACTACACCGATCTTATTCTTTCCAAACTGGATGAAGATTTTCCATGTTCATGTAGACATGTCATCCATTGCATTGGGTGCAATTCTCTTCAAACTCAATGAGGGGAACATTTATCATCCATTTTACTTTGACAACTGCAATTTATTTGATTCAGAGAATAATTATACCACAATAGGGCATGAGTGCCTGTCTATGGTATATTCCTTGCAAAATTTTCATCACTATTTGTTAGGCACCCCCTTCAAGTTCTTTATTGACCACTCAAAAATCAAGTATTTGGTCAACAAGACAGGGTTGGGGGGGAGAATATATCGATGGATTTTGTTCTTCCAAGAGTTTGAATCTGAAGTAGTCGTAAAGCCAGAAAAACATAATGTACTCATGGACCACCTTTCAAGAATCGTGTCAGGGGAAGCAAGTTGCAACTTAGACAATAAAATTCTTGATGCACAAATATTTAGAGTCAAGGCATTCCCAAATAAACTTGTCGAGATTGTCGAATTTCTCATAGTGGGACAAGCACTGACCAATTATATAGATCCACAACATCACCAATAGGTGACTTGTAGTGCAGACTATCAGTTGATCATCAGACACTCGTACAAGTTGGGCGTTGACAAAATTCTGTGTAGGTGTGTCTTCGACCATAAGTGGGCCATGATTTTGTATGAGGCTCATGAAGGTATTGCAAGGGAATACACCACCGAAAAAGTTGTGACACATAAGGTGATGCACATAATATTATGGTGGCCATCGATATTTGCATATGCCAAGGAATATTGTAAATAGTGCGACTTCTGCCAACACATCGGAAAGCCTTGTCGATGAGATGAATTACCATTGTTCTTTATCATAGAATTGGAACCATTAGGTAAGAGTGATATTGACTTTGTGGGACCAATCATTCCCTTGGTGCGCCATATAAGTGCACACTACATTATTACTGCCATAGAGAATTTGACGCGATGGTCAGAAGCTATGCAAGTCAAGGATTGCACTGTAGAAATGACTGTACGCTTCATATTTGAGAATGTGATTACAAGGTTTGGATGTTCAAAAGTGTCGATGAGTGATAAAGGCATGCACTTCTTGAATGATACTATCCACGAGCACACTCAAGAATTTGTGATCCATCACCAAAATAACACCCCTATCACCCACAAGCTAATGGTATGGTTGAAGAATTCAATAAAATTTTAGAGCATACCCTAACCAAAGTTTGTAATGTGTACCACGATGATTGGGATCTATGTATTCCAACAATACTATGGGAATATAGAACAACATGTAAGCGGTTGACTATGCATACTCCCTTCAATTTGGTCTGTGGAAAAGAGGCCATCATGTCATTAGAGTTTGTTGTTCCAAGTTTGTGAATTGCCATAACCACTCAAATGTTCGATGAACCATCACTTCAATAGCGGTTGGATGATCTTATGGAACTGAAAGAGGACCATCGCATGGCATGATACAGTCAAGTGGTTGAAAAGCAAAGACAAAAAGCATGACACGACTGTAACATTCGACACAAAATTTTACAACCAGGTTGAACTTTGGTGTTGTTATACGACATCAAATTTCTCAAACACCCAGGAAAGTTGTGCATGTGATGATTGGGCTCATTTTTCTTGGTCTATATCATTGAAGCAGGAGTGACAAATTTGGCCACGCTATAGGGTTGGCCACTCAAGGGAATTATTAATGGAAGCTGGCTTAAGGTGTATTATGGCCCGTAGGGGTTGAGTACACTCTGAAAGTTTCAAAGCAATGCAAGAGTTAGTGTAGCATAGGAGTAGAGTAGAATATAAGGTATATATACATGTACATACTAAGCATGCTTCCACATTTATTGGCAGGACATGACCCATTCCACTCACGCAAGAGGAAAAGACAAGATAATGGGTCCACGAATTTGACGGATTTCCACTATCAAGCAAAGTTATGAGCAACATACAAGGTATTGGACAAGAAAATAGAATCGCATAAGAAAGGTATGGGCTATGTGATGCTCATAAGCACTGAAGATTCAAGAAACCTAATTCGACCAGATCACACAAGGATATGGTACACAAAAAATTAAGATGCCACATTCCAAAAGGCACATCGTTAGTACAACATATCGATGCCATTACAAACCACACCATGGGGATCAACAACATGTCAGTACAAGTATCCCAAATCTTAGAGTTGATCGAAAATCGATAACTTCATGTAACACATTCCTGACCATCTTCCCAGTTATTTCTACATCCTGCCAGTGTGACCCCATTTGGAGGGAGCCTCCATTTATCCACAAATAGAGCTCCCATAAGTGGTTAGTTGCACAATCCCACAGGTGATTTAGCCATTAGATCCATTATCTTAGGAATTCTAGTTCCACAACAAATTCCCAGAGCCCATGTCCCTTTCCAGTAGATGAATGGCTCCCTATGGTTCACAGTCCACACAGGAGGCCCAAACTCCTACGGTTTCCTTCTCATGTCATTTGCAACTTTGAGTGCAACTACTGGGCATGGCCCCAACCTACAATTGACCAATGGTTTTGCATACAGTTTCCAAGCAGTTCTTTGAATTGTGCTTTGAAGCTTCGACATAATGCTATCTCTCTCAGTCGAGAACTGGTGAGCCTGATGCCATGGATCATCACCTTTGTTGATGCTGACAACTTGATTATTTGAGCTACCCCCTCTATCGGTTTCAATTTCCCGTGTCTTCCCCCTATAAACCAAGCTGAACGAGAAATCATGAAGATGGTGGTCATGGCTGATGGATCCTATACTCATGGCCAATTCCTAGTAGGTGCTTGAGTAACTGAGCCAAGTTCTAGTTGTAGGCCTTCACTTGGTTAGTGCTTGGATTTCTAGAGTGCATGTTGAAAAACATCTACCCTTATCCCCTTTAAACTAATCTCGAGAACATAGAGATCGAGAGCCCGAACAAATGAATTCCAAATCCATATTTCACCTTAGGGGTTGCTCGACTCATTCCAAGACCCATGTCGGGCTGTAACCACAACCTCGGTTGATGATTTTCTCTTACTCAAACATGACTACAACCAAAACTAAGTTTGATTCTTTGGTCATACTTAAGCGCGACTACAACAACATCCAATTTTGATGATTTACTCTTACTCAGGCCTTGTACTGACTTACCAATCAATCCACTTCAGTTAGATACCAATTCAATCCAGAAGCCTACTCATGAATAGTGTCATTGGCTCAAGCATGGGCCAACTAATAGTGTTGGGGGCATGTTGGCACCCAAGATTTTGGGTTAGTTTTATGGGTGCCACAAATAAGAATTGCATGCACATATACACTAGGTGATGCAAAGAGAATCAACAACTACACAGATCGAAGGAGTAAGGTGCACAAGTCAACCAAGTTTTGTACTACACACAAAAGATCTAGAAGATACTGCGTGTAGAACGAATCCGGGAATATCTTTGGGAATATTCCTAAATGATGAGCAAAGATGGTCCGGGGGATTGTGGGAAAGATCATGAATGAGCTAGAAAGTTAGTTATGATTTCCATGCTCCAAGAGGATATGTGGGATACATGCGGAAAGAAGAAACATGCATAACAGGTGATCATTTAAGAGAGAGGAGAAGAGAAGGAAGCAATAGAGATCCATATCAAAAGTAGCAGATAGAGTCGAGTACAGAAGGAGAAGAACAATCTAGTTTTGAGTCAAAGTCTATCCGAGTTTTGTATGATTCTTGTATAATTTTTGTATCAATTTTGTGTGAGTCGTGCAAAATTTCTAATAAGAGTCTATAATAGAGTCATTTTGGTGTGGAAAATGGGGAGAGAGCACTTGGCACAGTGTAATGCAATGTTTTTTGAGTGAATCAGAGTGTAGGAGTGAAATTCTATGTGACATGAGTCAATTTCTGTATGGATTCCGAAGATTAATGATTATAATACAAAGCCATATTTCTCTCTGCCATTTGATATGTGTTTTCTGAGTTAAATGGATGCTCATGTTACTGATTCATGCATATCATTATGTTAATGGATTATGAATGAATGAGTGTATGAAATCCTGAGAGTTTTCCTTGTATGCATTATCCCTTCACCCAACACAAGACCATATGTCCCTGTGATTCTCATGGCGTCTTGGGTGAGACCTTCTTTGGTCCTCGATTGAAGATTAATATCTCGATGCAAATATTTGGTCCTCGATTTGACCTTCTTTTGGGTCAAATCAAAATCCAACAGGAAATTTAGGATTATGGTTAGACTTCACTTAAGAATGAATGGCAATACCTACATTTACAGGAGATGAAGATAAAGATGAAATCAATCCCATGGAATAGTTGAGGATGGTAAAGGAACATGGTAAGAATAATTTTGGGGTAAGTCTTCATTTTTATGGTGAATATTGGGAGTGATGGATGGGTATTAATATAGATACTAGAAAAAACTTCATGTGGGAAGTATTTGAAGAATTCTTCTAAAACAAAATAGATCAAGGACTTAAAAATGGAAGTGATGAATAAAATTGAGGATGAGTTAAAAAAAACAAAACAAAAGAAAAGATCAAGAAGAAGGGTGGTGAGATATCTAAGATATGAGTCCTTAATGAAGCACTCATTAAGAAGGTTCAAAAATTAAAACATGGAAAGAATAGAAAAGGGATGTGGGAAAAGGACAAGTCAAGGGAAGAATCGAAAAAGAAAGATGAATAAATATGTAGATTATGAAACCATAATAATAATAATCTAATGGATGAGGTCAAGAGATTGAAAGAAGAAAAGAAGCACTGTCAAAATCAAGAAAAAACAAAGATCTTGGATGAAGAGACTACCAAAATACTTGGAGAGGAAATTTACAAGAAGGTCGAGAAATCCCTAAATACTGATGAGGTTAAATAAAAAATGCAATCCATAATTGAACATGGACATAATAATTTGATATATGGGGTCACATTGCAACTTCAAAAGGAAAAAGAAGACAGGACTAAAGAAGGTCACTAGAAGATACTTGAAGAAGTTGAACTTCATCTAGAGACTGTACATGTCAAATATGTGTTACTATATCCAAGTCTATTGATGTTAGTGATAGCATCAGACATGTACTTCTACATTGGCATGTGTCTAACATGTGGAAGTCGTCGAAATCCTTCTATCCTTGAGTTTACTTTAGTTAAAAGGAATTAATTAAAGTAAAAGTGTTTTTATTAGTTAATTGAGTTATTTAAGGAAAGTGCTAAAAGCAATTAGCATGTAATATAAGCATGTAAATATTAAGCAAGTGTGAGAAGTAATCTCAGTCGCCAATCACTTTGGATATTAGAAATAGATTGTAACTCATGATTATAAAAGCAAGGCCATGGTGAAGGAGGAAGACACTTGTGTGAGATACACTTGTGAGAGACTTATTTTGAGGGAGTTCACACAAGAGACTTTTGGTGAGAGACCAAGATCGATGATAGCAAAGAAGGACTTTTGGTAGTGCAAGGAGTGTAGAAGAAAAGAAGGAATTTTTCTTACACAAGAGTGAGGATATATCACTAATTGGGCGAGGATATTTCATCCAAGCGTTGATGCAGAGAGGGTTGGATCATGAAGGAATATATTCAAAATCTTGGATAGGTGGAGAAGGATGTCCATCTGGAGATCATATAGGTCAAGGAGAAGATAGAGCAAAGGTAGCTATAGGTGGGTTTTAGGTGATAGAAGCCAAAGGAAAGCGTAGAGTCATACAAAAGTTGTTCTACAGAGTTTTCATACATGTACGAGGGTCTCAGTGGAGACAATCATGTACATACACATGTTTGCTTAAGGAAAGGCACATACACCTTAAAAAACGTGTTGGTACAGGGTCGTACAACAACACAAACATTACCAGATTTGTTTGTAGTGTGTTGATGGGTCCTAAATCCATTAAATTCAATAGCAGGAACCAAACCCGCCACCACAACCCAAATAGACTCTGCAACGTTTAATAGTGGAATGGTTCTCCAGATCTTGTAATCCGGCCTATTAATCGATGGGATTTTCATTTTCTTGCGAAGGCATCTCTTTCAGTTTGGACTTTCTCTTTTTGTATTTTTCTCTGAGGTGGGACCGATATAAGATGGAAGTCGGTACAAACCAACTTGACAACAAAATGGGAAAAATGTTTTAACTACTGGAGAAGAGGCTGAGCTTGGGATAACCCGCTACTCAAGCATGCAGACGACAATTTTATACCACATGCCTAGTACTAATACGTTAACCATGTGAGCATCCAATTACTGTCTAAGATACTTAATTATCAGAAAGAAAACACAAATACAATAAATAATGACAAGTAAAATAATTCAACTACTCTAATCATCCATAACACAACAACACAACGATTCATCATCATCAATAAAGAAAAGAACTGCAAAACATTGCATCAGATAACTTAATAATAGATTTAATATCTCTTACTTGTTACAACATCCATTCATGAGACAAGATAGGAAATAGTTCTTCTCCACGCCTAATCATACATGCATTTGATGAAAATATCTTGTCTCTGGTCGAGAAGGACTTCTCAATTCAAGGTAGCTCGTAAATAGTTCTTAACAAAACCAAAAATGAGAGTTTCTTGCAACAACCATCGACCTTTGACTAATCGGTCGATGCTATTATTTATAACATAAAATTAACTAAAAATAACGGCTAAAGTGCAGCTAGGCAAAACAAAACTCGCCACTTGGCGTTCTATCCTAACAATTTTCTAACAGTCATATTAAGATATCACTTTGAAAGGGTTAGTTTACTCATTCTCTGACCAACTGATGAACAACTCCTCCCAGGTGTTGGCGTATGGGAACTTGTGTTGTTCCATCAAGGCTGCGTAAATTTCTCTTATCTCTATCGCATGCGCTTGATACTTAATTAGATTGGCACTCAACTGTTGCAACATAACCCGAGCTCTGATCGGGTGTTCCATAAATTGCTGCACCTGTCATGGCGTTGTGTCGATCACCTTTGCTAGTCTTTCGGTCCATGAAGAATCTTGCTTGGTGTGTGATTCGACTATCTCACGCAAGTTGACAAAGTCATTGAGTGTGCCAAACTTGAGGAGTCCAGTGTCCTTCATTACCCGATTGATCTTACTCTAGTGTTTGTCGCACTTGGCCCATTTATCTTGAATTTCTCGATCTGGTTCCTGAGACATTTTTGCCCAATACTCGACTGACTTATTTATGCGATCAAGATTGCTTTCGTTCAACACCCGAATGTCGTGTTCTTCTTTATCTCAGCCCTGTTAGACTGTGCCAATGTAGTCGACTCTCTCCATGGCTTGCTGTGATTTTTCATACCACCGCTCCATATCCTTACACGTTACGAGTGCCATGAGAGTATCTTCCTGAAGCTCAACTATTTTTGCGGTGAATAAGTGTTGCTCATCCATGAACTTGTTGTAGGCCTCTTGGAACTCGCTCCTTAGGTACACTGCAGCCTGTGTGGTGTCCTGATAGTACTTATCCAAGTGGCGCAAATGTTTTAGTTCCTTTAGGGTGGCGACCAACTCCTTCTCGTCTCTTCTTTCTCTATCTAGGGTGGCGTTTGAGATCTCTCTCCCTACGCCGATAAGTTTGGATGTTCTAGCATTTTGTGTGTTTATCAACTCTTCCTATGTAGTGAAGAGGATGGAATGATCCAAAGTGATCCTCATTTTCTTGGTGGTCCACTGGACGATAGCCTTCCTTTTCCTGTCATAAGCTATGGCATGTATGTCGGCTACTTCATCCACAGGTTTGAGAATCTGTTGATTCCCCCATGTGAGTTTATTCCCCAGAATTCTGATGGTGTACACTTGTTTAAGATCAGGTTATGGAGATTCCTCCTTATTCTCCAAAGGACTGACTTCTGTTTGTCACTCATCGGGTGTCTGCATATCGATAGAAATAGAGGTGTCGGGGATAGTCTGGATACTTACTTGTTCATCGGCCATTGAAACACCGAATTTCTGCTACAGGGTTCTTTCCTCTGGCCTACCCAACTTCAGCTCATCTCTAGGACTATCTACTTGGGTAGCCGACGCATCGGGCAACTTAGTGTCTAGGACACTTTCGAATTCCATTTCTTTCTACTGGACCTCCTGGGTTTGGACGTTGGGGAAAGGAGAAGATGTATTCTTAGGTCCCTTTTCTTCTTCAACATGCACAGGGGTCCCGAGAGATACTGTCGGGCTCTCATCATCATCATATATTTTAATTAGCTCGTGGAGGGGGTCCAACGCACTTGTTTCTACTGATACCCCGACTTCCTTCGGCTGCATTGCAATACCTGTCGGCGATCCAACCAACAACGTTGTGGATTCAGGGTCGTCTGACCCATTGATGTTATCAAGGTCTATGAATTCAGGGCCGCTTGGTCCCACTGGGATTTCTTCTGGGCTATCGGTCGGAAGCCTTGGCATCTTGACGAGGTCCGGGTTATCTCGCATCTGATTCATCATCCACTGAGCCTGTTCATACATGAGTAACCCTCTCTCCTGCACATCTTGAGCCTTGAGGGAACTCCTATCCTGTACCGGGGTTACCTGGGAAATCTCTGCTATTTTGGCCGCTTGCTGGGGAGCTTCTATTGTCTCAGAAATTATTATTTCCTCTCTGGCCCGGAGGGATCCTTGAGATGATTGTTCTGGGGTTGCCTTTTGTTAATCTAGGCTCATGGATTTGAATCTGGTCATCCTAGGATCGACCATCCTTGCCACAACTTTGTCCCAATCCTGCACGTTTTCTGTCAAAATCTCATTTTCAAACCTGTCATGGGCATATGGCTAGCAGGACGATACTTGCAATGTGTGCTTTGGGACTAGACCCTTTGGTTCGTGCTTGGGAAAATGACCAGTCTAGAATCATAACTTTAACTGGCTTAACCCTTCTTGCTTGACTTGAGTGGTGTCTTTTACTATGTAAAAATCTATATGGAATCCATAAGGTATGAATGCCCGCTTCTTATCTTTTACCAGAGTAGCATTGTAACCTTGTAGGATGGTCTGGTAGTATATTTCCCCTACTACTAGTCGATCAAGGACATACATAGGTAACAGGTGTGGTGCTCCGGTGGCTTCGAAAACCCTGATGTAGGTATCACGCTCATTCATATACCAGTGGCCAACCTTTGATATCATCTTTTTGGCCACAACCGACAATCTTGGGCACTCTTTTTTGAACAACCTAAAATGAATGCGCACGATGAATTGATCACATAAGAGGGAGTAGGATTTCTTGTACCCATTCTCCCACAAGATGCTGAAATATACATGGACCGGGAGTTCTGAGGCGTGCCAACTCAAATTCATTCCGACAAAGGCATTTCTGGCACAGATGACGTCCAATAAATAAGAATCCATGTAGAAGGATGGAGTCTCTCCTTCTTTTGGTGTCTGAGCTTGTTGAATGAAAATGATCAACTGCTTGGAAATGATGGCACCCCAATTAAAACCTCTCCTAGAAATGGCTACCATGTAAGCTAGAGGCATCCATGCCTCTAAAAAAATGGAACAATCTTTCTCCCCATACAACCGACAGATGAGGGCCATTAGATAGATATACGACTCTCTTAAGTTGGTCGTCGGGTACCAGCCGGAGGTCTGATTGGTGAAATTTTTATCCTCTCTCCACCACGAAGCCATCACCTGGCTGGTGTCGTGTTTCTCATAGAATCTTATAAGAAAATTAGTGCTCAACCGCTCCTTTGGGTCTCTGAGCTTGTAGTAATTCTGCACCTCCACCAGAAGGAAAACCCCGATACACTCGCCATTGTCGTCATTGATCAAACATCTTTGTGTGCCAGTGTGGTCGATATTTCACTTCAGGAGTTCTATGTAGTGTTCTGCATGCTACCATGTGCAAGTACGACCTTCAAATATTCGGAAAAACTTCATCGTCGAGTTTCCTCATATCGGGGTCGCTGTGCGGGGTATATTCAGGGAATTATTCTCGCTTGATCTTTTGTAAAATTTCTCCTCAATGCGAGAGTATTGCCTTGGTCCCTATGCTAGCCACTGTGTCTCCAAAGGTCGAAGGATGAATTAAAACCTCCTTGGTGGATGTCTTGATGACGTGCACTAGATTTGGAGTAAATTCCTATTTTTTTGCGACCATTGGGGAAGAGCCTTCTCCTGCATCTGCTTCCTTTAGCTTTGACGCTCTCAGATATTTCCTATTGTTTGGTTTTCTTGGAGGCATTGTTCCTACCATCAAAATCAATCTTAGGGTATGCGTACATAGTAACACCGGATAAAAATGAATGAAGTAAAGCATAAAAAATCCATAGACTGGTACACACCTGTAACGCTTGCTAAACCTGTTGTTTAGTACTCACTGGACCTTGGAAACTTCTTTCCGATTGCTCGTCTCACTCCTCTGGATGCTCTGAACTTATTTGTGCATGGTGACCTTGTTTATGAACCGCTTGAAAGAATTTAAACAGGGAAGAAACTATCGTGTCGTATCAACTAATTAACTCGGGTTGTAAGTGGAAATCAAACGAGATCTGCCATTGAATCCCTGCAATTCAATTGATCATGGGTTGACAACGGAGGTGCGAAGGGTGGTGTGCCCTATGAGTAATTTCAAACAAATGATTTGATCCATGCACGAATTAATAACTAATGCGAGATTTGGAATTAATTAGTTCTTTAAATGCTTCAGATCCAATGTAACTTAGCACTAAAATGTCCCATCGCATTGCTTTCTTAGTGGGCAGATCAGGGATCGATGATACGTGGTGAATGTTCTCGTTGGTATCCTCCTAAGAAGAAATTCCGACGCTGATTAATTTTGTCGTACGGTGATGACGTGGCAGGACTGATTTGGAGTGCGACTTGGGCCTCGGGAACCAATAACGACTCAGGGGAAAACTAGATCGTATGTTTAACCACTCTGGAAATGACAGATGGTGGATGAGGACAGGTGGTTTGATTGTGTATCTCAATCAGATTCGGGGGTTTCAACAAGATGCGTGTGTTAAAATAAACCTAGTATTGCCGGTGCCGAAAGGTATTTGGGGTTGACGATTGGGGATCAACTTATCACGTTATCTACGAGCTAACTTTCTAAAACTCGCTGATGTCGAAATGTATTGGGGATCGACTATCAGGGATCAACTTATTTCTTCATTAAAACTTACTCTTTTAGCCTTTTGTCGATGCTGAAGGGATCAGTCATCGATGATATCCTTGTGTGATTCATGTCGCTAAAGAAAACTTCCTTTTGTCGACCCCGATGAGGATCAACGCTCAACGATCACAATTTTCTCAAGTGATTTTCTTTCATCTTTAATTATTCTTGATGCCGAATATTTGAGCGTGTTGGGGGAAAAGTTTTGGCTGTTGATTCTTTAAGTAAATGTTAGTCTTTTAAGTTATGGGTTTTCGCATGTTCAAGCAAACTTTGAGAGACTTAAATGAGAAACAAAATGATAAGCACATGCAACATTTTTCATACTGAAGTTGAATTAGTTAGTGCAAAAGATCAAGTGGTACCCAAAAAGTATAATTTGACATCGACTTTTTAGGGTGTGTTGAGTGTTGAACAAATGGTGACTTACTGGGAGAAAACATAATCTCTGTTCTTTCTTCAAGCTCGGTTGATGCGAAAGCTGGTGAAGAACTTAACTAGTTTTAAATCAAAGCCTCTTTTACCCTTGCATTTGAATTTCTCTGGTTGATGCTTCCAGGTTTGCCTGTGGGTTTTTTAACCTTTATTCCTCCTTCGTTTCTTGTAACCTTGACTCATGCCCTCTTTTGACAAAAAAGTAGTAAAGCATTCACTGGCTTGGAGTCTTTAGTTACCTTTACTCACTTGCTATGGTGTTTCTCCATTGCCAGTGAGCGTCCATAGCCCCGACGGAGTCACCCTGACATCACATAACTTGCTCTATTTCCATTGAGCATCCATAGCCCCGACAAAGTTATCTGCATACCCTCTCCTACTATTCATTCATTTGATAAATTCAGTTTTATTTCGGCAAAATGCCCCAAGCGAGTGGGAGAGGATGACATATGTTTATTTTGCAAAGTGAGATGGTTAAGGTGAATCCATTGCTAGCTTTGTATTTGGGGTTCATGTAGTCCTTTTCAGATTTCCAACTTTCCCTTAAGGTTTCACCAGATCACCGGTCAGGCACTTCTGCATTTCTCCAAAGTTGTTCATTTGCGTAGGTTAGAGGACCCCTCGAAACAACCGTAGGTTCCTTGATGCTTCTTGTGTTGTAAGTGAACGATGAGTTAGGAACATAATTCGCTATGTCAGATGATTTGAGGTCAACCATTATCTTGCTAAACACAACTTTCAAAAGTGCGGAAATCAAAACAACAAATGAAAATAAAGGAAAATTTGCAATCGAGCTAGCTGAAACAAAACTCATGAAACACGCACACGAAACATAAAATAAAACTCAACAATTTTTTTTTAATGGAAATATTGTTTTAGGGCTTGGCCATTTACTGGGAGGGCATCAGGTTCCCCCCTCAGATTCTGTAACCGATAAGTGTCTGCGCCAATCTTCTCATCCACCTAGAAAGGTTCGAGCCATAGATTCTGAAACTTTGAATGTTTTTCTTTAGGCTCATTTGCTCTATACCATTTTAGGCTAAGTCTCCTACTTCAAAATTCTTCTCTTTAGCCTTATGATTGTCAAACCATCTTTTAACGACCTGCTGGTGGGATATGAATTTTGATTTGTCTTTTTCCCTTTCTTCTTCCAGCATGAGCAGAGTGTCAATTCTTTGTTGTATGACTGATGAAGGTTGTCTTCCGAAATCTTAGGCCAGTTGAAGAGATGGAAGATAAAGCTCGTTTGGGAGAATGGCTTCCTGTCCATATACTAGAAAGTATGGGGAATTTCCTATAGCTTCCTTGGGTGTGACTCGATCTGCCCATAAAACATTGTGGAGGAAATTATGCCAATTCCTTTGGTTATCTGCAACTGTTTTCTTCAATATCCTTACCAGGTTCTTATTAGTTGATTCTGCCACTCCGTTTCCCTGTGGATAATAATTTGTAGAGTATATAATTATGATTCCTTTGTCTAGTGCAAACTCTGTTAATAAGGAGGAAGAAAAGTACGCTGTGTTGTAAAAAAAAAGAACATAAGGGACACCGAATCTTGTGATTAACTGTTGTTCTATGAATTGGATTACTACCTTCTCGTTTATGTGAGTTAGAGGAATGGCTTCTACCCACTTTGTGAAATAATTGGTGGCAGTAAGAATGTACTTGTGTTGCTTCAAAGAGCTTGGTGTAATCTCTCCTATGATATCTATGTTAGAAAAACAAGACCGTGGAGCAATAAAATAAAACAAATGCGGAAACAAAACACATAAGATACACAATATAATAGAGACACAGATTTACGTGGTTCATCCAGTGTGGGCTACATCCACCAGAGAAATTTCCAGGTTCTTCCTTTATTATTATCTAGCATATGAAGGGATACAACCTACAACAAGCCTGCTGTAACTTCCTCTTCTTTCTCTCAGAGTCTCCTATCTTAGAATACAATATTTGCCATCAACCATAGCCACAATACATTTCCCTCATAAAAGAGGGTTGCCTTCTAGGGAAAAAAACCCTAACATAATCTCTATTGTTAGGTTTGCGACCTTATAATGAATGGTCAAGATTTATGATGAAATTACAATATACATTTACAAGGCAATTTTTCCTTCGGGGGCTTTTCCGCCAAACCCCCGCTGGGGGCCCGCTTGCCCCCAAACCCCCCAGCCGGGGGGATAGCCCCCCCGGACCCTACAGAGGGGGTACCCCCCTTTGCACTCCCCCGCGTGGAAGAGTGTACATACTTCT
>ML810725.1:8879-19815 GCA_009831015.1 Picea engelmannii
AAGTTTAAACTTTAAACTTAGCTAGTTGCTAAATATTATGAATCTATCATCTATATACTGATATATAAAGCAATGAAAAAGGATAAATATCAAACAACTATCCCATCCTCCTTCCACCACCACAATTGTGGCGTGGGCCTCCTCGTGGTGGTAGTGGAGCCTCCTCAGAAGGACGAAACTATGCAGAAGTAGATGTAGACGGTCGTGGAGGCAGTGAAGATGAAGCCCCTAGTGCTGTACTTGGAGTCCTGGACATGGGGACCATGGAAGTGGATGGGGGTGGCATCTCAACATGATCATCATCATCCAAAAGATAATTTTCCAATTGCTCTAAAACCAATACTCCATCCTCCAAATTATCTTCCTCTAGATTGTTGTCCCAACGCTTCAAGTTTTTATCCATCTTCGCCTCCTCACAGTAATGGGACAACAATTGCAAGTTGTAATGAACATAAACCAAGCTCTCTGCTCGGCTTACATTCAACCTGTTTCTTTTGACACTATGGATGACACTGTAGGTGCTCTAACACCTCTTTGCAAAAGAAGTGTTCACCACCTGTGAAAGCACCCGTGTTGCCAAACGTTGCAACTGTGGGGCAACACCACCATGCATGTTCCACCACTTGAGAGAATTCAAATTCCCTCGATCTCTAATTGCAAGGTTTGTCCCAAAGGCGCCATGGCTAAGGATAGAATGGCTCAATTGCCTTTGTATGGTGTCATGCTCCTCGTCTGGGACCATTTTTTCTAATGCCATCATATAGCCATTTTGAACCTTTGGATCTTGGTGTGCTTTTTTCTTGGACCCACCACTAGGTGTTGGTGATGAAAGCCATGATACATGATAATATTTAGGTGTTAGCAAATATGCTAAGGCATGTAGTGGAATATTTAACATTTCCCAACGTTTTTCCACCTCTACACGAATATGATTATGCAAGTTGACATTTCTAGGCTCAACAATGTCTTTAATATGCCCTAGCATGCTATCCATTTGTTCATACACCTCCCCAAAGATTGGCCGATATGAATCTGCAAACTTGATCATGTTATAAATTGGCTTGGTAAATTGCAACACATACCGAACCTGTGACCAAAACTGACTGTCAAGAACTGCCTCCTTCACTGCATTAGCACCTTCTCTATCAATGCTCATTTCATCCCATGCATCACTCATCACCATAGCACCCAAAGCTTGTCTCACCTTCAATAGGCGCCTTAAGGTGATGTAATAGCTAGCAAATCTAGTTTTTGCAACCTTAAGTAGCTGCAACTTGGAGTAAGTGCGCCATAAAAGTAATTGACCCTTGTATGACATGTGACAAATTTGATGAGTTTCTTCCCTCTTTTGTACAAGTCATTAATCTATCCACATTCTTTATGCTTGAAAATATCATGCAACAAAAGGTTCAAGGTGTGCACCAAASACCCAGACCAAAAGATGTGTGGATGAGCTCCCTCAATGATTTTACCTGCTCCCTTACAATTTTCWCCATAATCAGTGATTACTTGAATCATGTTAGAAGGGCCAACATCATTAATGGTTTTCAATAGGATCTCTGCAATGTTTTTGTTGATATTATGGTAGYTGCGGGAGGTATTTACCTCCACGTRTAACCTTGACGAGAATAGAATATTCTGGGAAGCAAGAAGAAACCATAAAGCATTAAACCTAACCCTAGAAGACAAGTCGGCTCAAGGAAATAATTAATATTAAGTATTTAGCATCCAGAATGAGAAGTCGGCCCAAACAGATCAGGAAAACAATATAAATACAAGTAGCCAGACCTCATTTTGTACCAGACAACTCGAAATTTCAGCTGGGAAGAGGTGCGCACTGCAGAAACTGGGCAAATGCACAAGTCTGGGGAGCAACTGCAACCGGTAACTGCTGTAATCTGTATTCCTGGTTTAGGTTCAAACTTTCTATTGGTTATGGTTGGACTTTCTGATCAGTCTTGGTTATCTTTATGCATTAGCCGTGGTTGGCTATTGGTTTGCTTCCGGAATCATTCCTTGTCAAGGTCAAGGTGCTTGGGGGTGGCTTCGGCCTATGGTTGGGTGACAATATTGTTATATTGTCTATGGTTAAACGAGCACATCTATTATTTCTAACAGGTTATGGGCCCACACTATCTTCGGACAGTCTAACCACTGGAAGATAGATTAGGAGGATTTGCTCAGTTACAATTGCAGTTGCAACAATGAAACCCTAACCCTCTTGTTGAGGCACCTTAAGTGAAGAGATTGACCTAATTTTTGGATACCGTAGTGCGCCCTAGCCTAGCGGACCTCTTGGTAATTTCAGCAAGCCAAGATGTCAAGTTTGAATTTTTGGTCAAAGTCAAAGGTTGACCAAGTCAAAGCAATTATGACTTACTCTATGAAGTCATAAAACAAGTTAGAAGGGGCTTCTAACTTCAGAGCGTGGAAGACAAGGATTGACCTCATCCTTGCCAAGAATAAAGTGATGGAATATCCAACAATACTGAGAGGGTGGGGTGAATCAGTATTGCCTACTTTTTCTTTTTATCTTCATCCATATTAAGCACACATATTAATTATTCATTTAAGCAATATATGATGAACAACAAACCCTTATGAACACAAGATTTTATCGTGGAACCCAACAGGGAAAACCACCAACTTTTTTCTCATTAATAAAAAGTTCTTTTACAAAAACTGTTTTCAAGCTACAACTTGATGGAGAGACATTCCCCAAGTTTATCCAGCTACAACTGAAGGGATGCTGCCACACCCCATTTACCAACTACAACTGGAAGGGTGCACCCACACCCTCATTCACCAGCACCAACTGGTAGGAGGCTTCGACCTCCTGTTTAGTCAGCCACAACTGACAAGGAAGCACCAACTCCCTCTGTTCACCAGCACCAATTGGTAGGAGGCTTCGACCCCCTGTTTAATCAGCTACAACTGACAAGGAAGTACCAACTCCCCTGCAGGCTCCAACCTACCCTTGCACCACCCAACCACCCTTTGTTTATAATGCAATTCAATCTCTTCTGCTCTTCATCGAATTTGACTCATGCAACCATTGTTGTACTTTCTACTTGTCTACTGCAGCCTCTACTTGTATGGTCTTCTTTATCAAGTTTTGGATTGCATAACTACTGCTTTGTCTTCTTCTGTTCTTGATCTTCAATTAGACATTGACAAACACCTTAGAACGAAGAGTTCTTCATCTTGGACTCTGCTCTTGTTTTAGATCTTCTAGTGTGAACCACGAAGACACATTCTTCTCACCACTTTTTCTCGTTTATATAATCTTCAAACTGGTGTGAGATTTAAAACATCGTGTCCCTTTATTTGAACCATTGTACCTTTTCATTTAAAATGATAAACTAGACTTTAATTAATATTATTTTTCCTTTTATTCTTTATTCATATTTTCATGATTTATTCTCTTTTAATCACAATTGTGTATTGGTTCATTCTTCGACCATCGCGCCTCTTTGATTAATCAATCTTAATTACTGTTTATTTATTTTACGGTGAAGGTTTTCCATAAATTGATCACAGTCATGGATCAATTTAATCCTTTAAACTCGATCCCGTATCTCTGTTATATTCTCAGAGACCGGATTTCGTGGAGGCACTTCCTTCAAACCATTTCATATAACCGTGCGTCACAGGACCACGGGTTTTACCAACTATAGCGATGTATAGTTAAACGCTTATAACATATGACCAACGACATAGAACCACAGGCTTACCAACTAAGCAACATACATTCTATCCCTTTAAACCTTTTTACCATATGACTAACGACTGTGATCTCACACTTAGGCAATTAGACCAAACGAGTGCTTTATTAAATTAACGGTCATGATTCGATCTCTGATGAGATGGATGTCTGACGGAGTTTTGGCGTTTTTCCCATCGGGTCTTCGTGACTTACTACATTGCAAAATTCCCGATTATGATATTGTCGATACAATCAGACGATTCACGTTTATATTAGCGGAGACAGATCAACGATCAACTTTAACCTTACACTCACTTTCTTTGCTAAATCCAACGGCTATGACTTAATCATTCATTGAGATGGACAACCACCATTTACTCCGCGACTTCGTATATTAAACTTACGCTATCCTTCCACTGTGTTAGATCGACGGTTGAGAATGCTCCCGATGTGATCTTCAGATCGGACGACTCATGTTCACTTTGGAAATTCGGCATTCGGGACTTCAACGATATTAAAGTGTTTGGTTTCCATGCAAAACTCCCGGAGTGACGTAAGTTGCTTACGTCACTTGCTGACGTGTCACAAATTGAGTAGATGCCACGTGTCACTCTGATTCATGATTTGCACCTATCAGAAATGTTGAATCAACTTGACACTTGTTAGTGTCTGATTGTGCCACGTGTCCTTGCTGACGTAGTCTGCTGATGTGTTATGCCACCTGTCCTTCTCAAATCAACAATCCTTGTTCTCCTTTGATCAATGGTTGTGACCCAATTGTGACTTCGCATGTCGAGTGTTTGAATGTGAGCGATCATTGGCTCATCCAACTCCCGATCTCCGAAATATCTATATCGACGGTTCACAAACATCTTCAAATCAATGGTCCAGATCTTATCGCGATTTCGCGTAATGGGACATTGGAAGAGTTCTCTCTTTCGAACTTCCGATTCTCGATTTCGTTAATCTTGTGCCACGTGCTCGCCTTCCAACCGACGGCTAGGATATCTTCGGTATTTCGGATTTTGCGAGTTCGGGATTCTTGACTCCTCGATACTCCAAATCCTCTGATTCCAGAGTTCTGAAGGAACTCACAGCTAACCGCCGTGCACTTTCTCCCAGATCTAATGGTTGAGATCCTTTGTGATCTGACGACCCAGAGCTTATCGGGATTTCGCGAGTTTGGAGGACTACTCACCTCCCTTCTTCCATTCCTGATTTCTCGATATCCGCTTACGTTGGATCGACGGTCCACGACCCTCCATGATCCAATGGTCTAGATCATATTGTGATTTCGCGTTTCGCGAGTTCATGCAACACTGTCTTTGACTTTCTTGATCTACGAGTCAGCGAAATTCCAATCACTTGCCACGTGTCCTCTTGATCCAACGGATCAGATCATTTCGCTGCTTTGGAGTGTTAACTAACTCCTGGGCTTATCCTCCTTGCAGCTCCACTGGATCCGACGGTTGACAGGTATTCTTGAAGCAGATCAACGGTCACGATCTTTCAATGGTCCTCATGCCCACGGTCACTCAAATGACTGATGTGCGTTGTATCAGACGATCAACATGGTCAAACTCTTGATAGGACGACTGCTGAGCTTCTCATTCTGATCGGACGGCTGTTGAGACTTCTCGCATTTTCTGCGCATTGATCAACTGTTCAGTATTTTCACTGATCCCGACGACATCTCTACAATCCGTTCTTCCTTTAGAACTTTTGATCATTGAATCATTGTTGATCCTATCGTGATCAACAATAGTCACGGATTTCCTCTCTGTGCAATGTGCTATTCCTTCTGAGCTTTTGATCTTTCGATTACTCGCTTCTCTTGTTCGCTCTTTTGATCTCTGCACATTGTTTGACATCTCTTGCTTAATTGATATATTGTTGACATCAATGACAATCTCAGCTGTGGTTATTCATCATTAACAATAGATCATCACACCGACTGTTGACATCAATGACAATCTCATATGATGTACTTCATCATTACAGATCATCACTTCGACTGTTGACATCGATGACAATATTTCCAACATAAAGTGTTGGATATCGTGAAAGGAACGATCGTGGAACCACAGTTCGAAGAAGGAAAAGAGAAGGAACCTCAGAATGTTGTAGTTATGGAAAATTTCAAAGACAATGACATCAATACCATGAGTATCATAGTGGACTCTATAAAAGACCACTTGATACCCTACATCTCCCATCTTGACTCATCTAAGAAGATGTACGATGCCCTAACAAACCTCTTCTCCGTCAGAAACATTGGATAGGTAATGAGTCTGAAAAATGAGTTTCGTGACATGAAAATGAATGATGTTGACAGCATAACATCATACCTTGTGAGAATCTCTCAGTTAAGAGATCAACTACAAGCTATTGAAGAAATCATTTCAGAGAAGGAACTGGTAAACATAGTACTCAATGGCCTTTCCAAGACATGGGATGCATTTGTCGCAAGCATGAACACAAGGAGTATCCCACATTTGAAGAACTTTGGACTTGCTGTGCACAAGAAGAGTCGAGGATTAGTGCAAAAGAGAAACCCCAAAAGAAATACGATGATCAAGCCTTCACAGCGAGGTTCAAGAACTTCAGGAATAAAAAGAAGTTTGGCTCTAGGAAGAAACCAAATCAAGAGAAAGATATGTCAAAAATACAATGCTTCAACTGTCAAAAATATCAAGAGAAAGATATGTCAAAAATACAATGCTTCAACTGTAGAAAATATGGTCACTACAAGAATCATTGTCCTGAGTTAAAGAAAAGGAAGGAAACACACGAAACATCAATTGCCGAAGAAAGGGAACCCTCAAAGAAGGCCAAGCAGGATAAAACATACTTCTTCTTCTAAGACAAGGTAACAATATTCTTCATAATTCTTGTACATACCATGTTTACATAGTTTTCTGTACATATCTTGCATATCTATTTCTTAGAAGATAAAGAATCATTGTCCTGAGTTAAAGAAAAGGAAGGAAACACACGAAACATCAGTTGCCGAAGAAAGGGAACCCTCAAAGAAGGCCAGGCAGGATAAAACATACTTCTTCTTCTAAGACAAGGTAACAATATTCTTCATAATTCTTGTACATACCATGTTTACATAGTTTTCTGTACATATCTTGCATATCTATTTCTTAGAAGATAAGATGTTCAAAGAGAAACAATACCCATGGAAGAACAACAAGATAAGGATTGCTATCACGATGACTACAAGTCAAGCAATACACATGAAAAGATAAAGTACATCGAAAACACCTGGTAACAATTCATGTGGAAGCTATTAACATAAGTAACAACTGCAAGATAAGCCAAAATCAGAATCAAACTTGAAGAAACCTGGAAGAAGTAAAAACAGAAAGAAGTCAATAATCAAGAGGAAATTAGAAAAAGACTTGTGACACTTTGTAGAAGGCAATAAGGATGCAGACGAAAGAGTGGACTCTCTTAGATGGAAGGAGTCGATTATATAATTCCAAAAGAAGAGCATGCATTCATGCATGAAGCAAGGATTATGAGGGAGCTAATCCTAAATAATATGATCCATTGGAGATTATGAAGTATCTATCCATGTTCCCATCAATGGTAGCAGCCATGAAAAGCAACATGTGTTCACTTTGACTTTAGAAGAAGTTTTCTTCGAAAAGAAGCCTTAAAGTATCCTTGGTTGTCCATCCACATCCATGATCCTATGATGAAAGGAAGAAGTCAGAATCTTCAGGGCATGGAATCTATAGAAAACTCCATGGACCCAAGAGATAAAGAGAAACATGAAGAAGAACATGAAGATTCCAAGTGAGAAAGAAAAAGCCAGAACAACCAGTCATTACATCAAGAATCACAAGACTACCAACTTGGTTTGAACCCACTAGAAACAATCAAGCAGAAGAAATGGAAGTTGTGATGAAGAACAATGTATGGAAGACTTCTGAATGGAGGCATTGCGAGATCCAGAACTAAAGGTTCTCCCAGATGGAGGGAGAAGACTATGATGATAGCTTGTTCCAGTAACCAGACATACCTCTACCTGAGCCATTATATCTCCTGCATTATGCATGGGTTGGAGTTTACATCAGATGAATGTAAGGGTTGTTCTTCTCAACAGAGTAATTGAACAAAGAAGCGTATGTAGAGCAACCTCAAGATTTTGAGGTATACCAGAAAGAGACCCTTGTATGTAGATGGAAGAAGATCTTGTATGGATTCAAACAACTGCCTCTCATGCCCAACAAAAGCATGGTGAAAACTTTCTATGACAAAGATCAGAATGGTTACTCGGAAGTTCAGGATGATGGATTGCTAATCCATGTCACACTCTCATGATGACAGAAGAAGTGCCACTTGGATATGTTTCAGTTTGAGCCTTGCCACGATGTCATGAGCTAGCAAGAAACAAAGGTGTTGAATCCAACCATGATATACTGTAATGATTAGAGCTATATGAAGCCTTCAGAGAAAACCAGTGTTCCAGACAGATCGAGGTACATTGAAATCGAGCATTACATTCTCCGTGATGAAGTCCAGAAAAGAGAAGTGGTTCTCCAATATATCTCCATAGATGAACAAACAAAAGATATTTTGGTAAAGCCTCTGTCCAAGATGAAAAAGCTTATGTACTCAAGAGAACAAGTTGGAGCTCGTGGAGACGACTTCCCTATTGAAAAAGGAAGAGATTACTCCCAGGTTGGGAGGGAGCACTGATGTGTTATTGATTTTCATTTTTCAGTTCGAAAAATGGTCCAGGATGAGCAGTTCCTTTCGAGTTTGGAAATGGGTTTGAGATTTCTGACGGACAGGGATTTTCCAGTTCGAAAAATGGTCCAGATCGGACGGTCATTTTCGTAATGAAAATGGTTCGATAGATTGCTGATGTACCATAGACAACGATTCCCCTTGTGGCCAGTGTGGGGGAATGGTCTAGGACAGTCTTTCTTCTTGGCAGTCACTCTCAGTAGTGGTCAAGTAGAATGGTTCGCCTTGTCGGACAGTCATTCTTTCGAAGTTCACAGTTGTAAGCAGTTTCGAAGAATGGTCCGTTTTGGAGGTTGGTGCAGGACAATGATTTCCTTAGGAAATGGTTCGGACAATCATTCCCTAGGGCATACTCATTCTCTCCAGGTTGCACTTTGTCTAGTGCCAGAGGAATGGCCTAGTTAGGTAAATGGTCCAGGTTCAGCGATCAAGGACATGCATTCCCTAGGGTAGACTCATTCTCTCCAGGTTGCACTTTGTTTAGTGTCGAAGGAATGGCCCAGATAGGTGAATGGTCCAGGCTCAGAAATCAGGACAACTATTCTTCTATGCTTGAGAAGAATAGTCCAGATGGGTCATGGCTGATGTTTTACTTTCTGAGGGCAGATGCTCTTCCAGATCTCACAGATGTGAGTGGAAGAATGGCCCAGATGACTCAGTTTATATCATGATATTGTTTTTCTGTGCAAGTTGATATCAGAGGATATGATTGCTATGGAAACTGTATGTCTTTGGACAATATAGATGTATGCTACTGTGGTGGATGTGTTCCATTGGTTGTGACTATGTGTCGTTGATTAAATAGCTGTGTGCTACTTGGTGTGGTAGTGTACCACTGGATTGTAGTTGTGTACTACTATGGATAGACATAGTTGTGTTCCATTGAATGACATTGTTCTGATTGCCATGTAGACTATCAGTAGTGTTGAAAATGATTATCAGCTAGATGGATGGTCAGTGTATTGATGGACAGACATTCTCCAGACGAAAAATGGTCCAGGACATTTATTCTTCTAGGACGTATGTCTGGATTAGAAGAGTAGTCCCTGTAGACCATGGCGTGGCTTCCAGCATCTGTTGGAACAATTATTCTTCTAGGACATATGCCCAGATTAGAAGAATGGTTCTTGTATCACTCTTTGGAGTGAGTGATTTATTCAACATCATGCCCGATTACTCAAATAGAGTATGGTTTCGAGAGATGATGCAGTTGATGCTATCAGATGACACTGATAGTGATGATGGTGCTCGTGATCTAATCATGAGATAGTATGTACGACTATGATGATGCTACTGGTTGAATGGTATGTTTATGCTCAAGACCATTGCCTTCAATACCTCCCTAGCTAGGAGGGAGTGTTGATATTATGGTAGCTACGGGAGGTATTTACCTCCACGTGTAACCCTGACGAGAATAAAATATTTCGGGAAGCAAGAAGAAACCCTAAAGCATTAAACCTAACCCTAGAAGACAAGTCGGCTCAAGGAAATAATTAATATTAAGTATTTAGCATCCAAAATGAGAAGTCGGCCCAGACAGCTCAGGAAAACAGTATAAATACAAGTAGCCAGACCTCATTTTGTACCAGACAGCTCGAAATTTCAGCTAGGAAGAGGTGCGCACTGCAGAAACTGGACAAGTGCACAAGTCTGGGGAGCAGTTACAACCGACAACTGCTGCAATCTGTATTCCTGGTTTATGCTCGGACTTTCTATTGGTTATGGTTGGACTTTTTGATCAGTCTTGGTTATCTTTATGCATTAGCCGTGGTTGGCTATTGGTTTGCTTTCGGAATCATTCTCTGTCAAGGTCAAGGTGCTCAGGTGTGGCTTCGGCTAATGGTTGGGTGACAATATTGTTATATTGTCTATGGTTAAACGAGCACATCTATTATTTCTAACAGTTTTGAGAAGATGCAATGATTGAGGAGGAGTCATGTGCTACAAGAAACACTGCATCGGTAGCAGAAACACTAAGAACATTGAGCAAATGTTGGTTTCTAACATTTGTCCAACCCTCCGATACAATGGATACCCCAAAGTCCCCCCAATCATCTGTAAATCGTGTTAGAGCTCTTTGAATTTTTGCTCTTTCCCTGTCAAGTAACATAGTTCTGGCTTCCTCATAGGAGGGGCTCCTGTATCCTTT
Source organism: Picea engelmannii (assembly GCA_009831015.1). Classification (NCBI taxonomy): domain Eukaryota; kingdom Viridiplantae; phylum Streptophyta; class Pinopsida; order Pinales; family Pinaceae; genus Picea; species Picea engelmannii. Next base: position 19,499 of record ML810725.1, read on the forward strand.
AGGGGCTTCGTTGATTCCCTTGACAAGATCATGCCAATAGGGGGAGCGAAGCACATTGAATGGGATATCACGAGCATAGAGAAACCAGACCACTTTTGCATCCACCTCATCCCTACCTCCAATATCAAGGAAATCTGCTATTGTTCTTCTAGATCCAGAGGTTCCAGAACCATGAGGAGATGGAGATGTGGTGCCACCAAATTTAGATGAGGCATCAGACTGAAGCTTTTGTCTTTTACCATGCTTTTTTTGTGCAACTTCCTCTATCTTTCTGTATTTTTGTCTTTCTTCCTTGGATATCTTAGGGAAAATTGTGA
>ML810725.1:45254-71718 GCA_009831015.1 Picea engelmannii
GTTAACCAGAGTAGGGAAGTACTTTCTCATTAAAGAGTGCCTACCGGACCAAGGGTATGATTTATGGGAAGAGGAGTTTACGATAGTGTATCCGAGTATAATCACAATCATAGAACCCAATGGGAAAGTATTTAGACCTTATAAACCTGTACTTCCTTTGCTAGATAGGTGGGGGGCAAACGCTTATCCTTTTACCGTGGAGAAAATTAAAGAATTAGAGGAGGAAGAACGGACTCAAATGGAGAATATGTCTCATTTGGAGCTTCTTTTCCACAATCAAGAAAGCATCTTGCATAAGGTTAGTGCATTTTGTTATTTGGTAATTGTTTGTTTTGTTATAATGTTTTTGTAAGATGATAAATTAAAGTTTAGTATTTAGTTTTATTATAGTGATAAATTAAAGGAAAAATGTTGAGTAGAGGATTTGTTATTGTTTTTTACATTAACTTTTGTTATCGCCTTTTTTTTTTAGGTGAAAGAGGTATTGCTTCAACAAAAAATGATATACTTATTTGGTGGAGATGGCCATCATATCTATGATATATCCATGAAAGAATTTACATGTTTTCTAAGGAATGTATTAATAGAGTTCAGTGATAACATTTATATCATTTATATTATTGGATTTGACTTCTTCCCAGATGCAGAAGAGGCAATGAGATCAAACCTCACAGATACCACTTATCTCTCTTATTGTCCATGGAAAACCCCTGACATGCCACAAGCTGAGATGGAGGGAATCCCTTTGTTAAATTTATTGCAGCATGATGCTATAAGATTTTGGACATGCCTTTATTCTTTAAAAGAAAAGATGTATAAAAGAGATGACAACGAAAGATTGAAGAAAGTCTTACAATCCATTTATTATGATAGACGATGGATGATATTAATAGATAAAGACGGGGAAACATTTCCAATGGATTCATTATACACCTTATACAGAAGGATCATGGAAGAGAAAGCAAAGGAATTGATGCACATCTTGATCAAAGGTTCGAAGAAAGACAAAGAACAAGCATTGTTTGAGTTAGAACAATCGTCATACTAATAGATAAATGATGATGTATTCAATACCATGTAATACAAAGTAATTACATTTCATTTATTATTTTCAATATTTTTTTTACTTTTTATTTTATTATAATAATTTTCTTTCTTGTTATTAATTTTTTTTTATTAGTTAAAAAACAATAATTTTACTTCATTTCATAAAGTTTATCTTATTTTATTAAATTATTTTATTTTATAATTTATAATTTTATTTATTTTTTGACTGTGGAAAATCTACACAACGGTTATTGTTATTTTTTTCATAACATATAAAACTCTTATTTTTTCATTAATTTAATTCTAATTACTTAAAAATAATAATTTATTTAATATCTTTTTCATAAACCTTATTATATTAGAGTACAATCCATATGGTTTATGTTGGATTACTATCCATTCATATAGTATAACATATTTGAATACAGCCCATTCATATAGAATAACACATTTGTATATTTGTCAAGTATTCTAATTTAATCCGATGTAATAAACTGTATTCTAATTTAATCCGATGTAATAAGCTCTGTTTCAACCTTCATTTTTCAACTTACAGGATGTGATATGGTCCAATTTCCAAAGAGTCTTTGTGACTTGTAAGTTGTCAGCGTGCAGGTGCTGCGTAGCCTGTGCTATAACAGTTGTAATTTATGCAATGTGCTATGCATGCAACTTGCAAATTGTAGCCTCCATCTGCTATAGAATTTGTAACATGTACTATGCATGGCCTTTGCTATAGAATTTATAACTTGTGTTATGTATGCTTACATAAAAATCAACATTCAAATTTAGGAAATTGTTATTATATTATATCATATATTATAATATAGATTGTTATTTTATAATACATTATATTATATTACATTTTTTTATTTGTAAATTCTTGAGCTATTCCATTAAAAATACAATAGTAGTACAATCAAAAGATCTGGGGTGAACTGAGAAAGAGATGTTCAAAGAGAAATGCGTGAAGTTCTAAAGACTAAGCCTACCCTAACTGGGAAACCAGGCACTCAAAACTTGGAAAAACATGCTTGCCCACAGAGGGAAACTAGAGGCTGAAAAGAAACTACATATCTTAACATTGTTTGACTCGTCATAAGCAAAAACTAGAACTAAACAAATGTAAGAAACCTGAAAGCAGGCAAGAGCAAGAGAATTAAGGAGGAAGACCTCTAGGGGGATTTCTTCGACCATTGGACACCCGACAAAGTAGTTGTCACTGGAGGAATTGGTGGAGCTGGATTGTGCTTGCTTGGTTGGCAGTCTCGTACATTTGGTGGAGGATGGGTGAGGCAAATTACTGTGATGGACTTTTTGCATGGGGGGAGAATTTTGGGCCTTGCTTGCTTGAGCCACTTGCATGATCGGATGAGTTTCTGTTGTTTGCCTGCAGTTGATATCTGAAGGTGTTAGGTTGTTGTGTTGGCCATCTGAGGACGAAGAGTGGGTTCCAGGAGAACAGGGTGAGTCGAAGGGACTCCGAATGAACACACCAGGAAGACTAAGAAGGGAGCGAGCCAACAATTTTTTTATCGTCCAGTAGCTTCTTTGGTGCCTTTGGGTGCCGTGGGTTGCAGAATGGTAGTTGGTAATTTCCTAGTTGTCTAGCATTTGTTGAATGGAGTGCGGGACCGAACGCTCATAGCCTTCTTGACTAACGATGACACGCTGAGAATGGGCGCTAGTCGCTCTACCTACACGACTGCCCCTCCCCAAGTGGGGGGTTGCATGCATGTGTCTGGGCATTGCAGGAACTAGGAGTGCCCTGTGGAGAAGCTTAGGAGAGGGCCACGACACCTTGCTAATCTTGTGGTCGTTGTTGCAGGATCGAATATGGAGTCAGGTTAGACCGACGGAGAAGGCAAGAGAGGATCTGCCAGAGGAGCTCTGAGCGCCAAGAGAAGATCTTTCGAGTAGGAGCGCGAGCCAAAGACTGAACTGAATGAACCAAAAGTGGAGGTTCCCCGGGTTGAAAAGGGAAGAACTCGGGGCAATCAATGCCCACACCATTTGTAGAGTCACACCCGACGCCATAGTACCCCAACGCAATTGGAGCATGAGAGAAATGGATGGCGAAGTTAATGCTCGGGGCCTCGAGCAAAACCCATTTTTAATTTGCATGGAGAGTGGGAGGGACGAGAGCTAGGTGACCATCTGTTCGAGCGGTGGAGGTGACATTAATGGGAACCAGGTGGATCGTGTTGGCATCCGCATCCAGGTTATATTATATTATATATATATATATATATATATATATATATATATATATATAGATATGTATTTTTTTTGTAAGTTAGGATTTGTATTAGAACCTGCTAAGAAAAAAAATTACAATTGTAATGCTATCATAGGAGGCTGTGACAGCATTGCCCTAGTGGGAAACCAATGTTGCCACATGGCCGTAAAATTCATAGCGTCCATGCAAAACTTGCAACACTGTAAGAAACATAGAACGAAAGGAGCTAGATCTAATGTGCCACGCAGGGCGAAAGTTCTGTTGGCTAGCCTGTACAAACCAAAATCAAAATGCTGGACTAAGCTAAGACTGAAAATTCCTAGATCTGAGAAGCTACACAGGGCAAAGAGCTTGAGAATTATACTAGCTGCAAACATAAAAAACACAGGAAACCTGAGCCAGAAGGAGCTAGAGAGCATTGGGGTTGAGTCTCTGCTCGTTCTGTCGATCTTGCATGGTGTGTCTGCCTAGCTTGCCTATGTCTGAGATAACCTGCCTGAGATCCTAAAGAAGAGTCATCAGAAGCTCCTCTCGGCGCAACCACTCTTCTTCCTTGTGCTGCATTTCTTTGATGACGCCCTTGATGTCCTCGATTCCTCGCTTGATGGCAGCCAAAGACTCATCGAGAATGTTCCATCCAATGCAGCGGTAGAAAGCAGAAGAGGGCGAAGGAGGTGAGTCAGAGGAGGTGGGGGAGTCAGAAAAAGGAATGGGGGAGGACGAAGAAGAGAGAGGAGCCGAGGGAACGGGGGAGGTGGAGGTGACGATGCTAGAATATAGAAGATTGTGCTCGTTTTACCATTGACGATACTCTCGTCACCCATCCACAGGCCGAAGCCACCCTCCGAGCACCTTGACCTTGACAGAGAAGAGAATCTTGGTAGCAATCCAATAACCAATAGAGGCTAATGCACCAAGCAAGAATATAACCCAAGCTGATCAGATAATCCCACCCAGAGGCTAGCGCACACCTTCCCAGAAACTTGTGCACCTGCGCAGATCCAGTGCACTCTGCAACTGCTGAGATGATAATAATGAGAACTGGCGCCCTGTATTTATAGTAGTCTGGGCAGTTTCACTGGGGCCAACTTCTCCTTTTGGGTATTAATAAATTCATATTAAATATATTTCTGCAGCGGACAACTTGTCTAGGGTTTTCTTCATTTCTTTGCTTCCTTCCAGAGTATTTTAGTCTCGTCATAGGTCACAATAGAGGTTCATACCTCCCGAAGCTACCATAATATTAACACTCCCTCCTAGCTAGGGAGGTATGCTCTTGAGCACAACAGGCCATTCAACTGGTAGCAACACGAGCACCGTCATGATTATCCAACTGGATAATCTCCTATGACAATTGGTACAACATTAATTTATAGAACACACCTGTGTCTATTCAAGGTAGTACGCAACTACTCAAACCGTGACACATAGTCACAAGCAGTGGAACAAATCTACCACAATAGTATATCTCTACTGTCTGGAGACAAGCAGTCTCCATAATAATCATTTGGGCCAATCTTTCACTCACATCTGTGAGTTCTGAAAGAATAGCTGCCTCACGAACAGTGGAACATATCCACCACAGTAGTTTACATCTATTGTCATATAGTCTTCATAACAAGCATCTGATAGCAACCTACATAGAAACAATGTTATGATATAAACTGAGTCTGGGCCAATCTTTCACTCACCTCTGTGAGATATGAAAGAATATCTGCCCTCAGTATAGAACATTAGCAATGGGCTATCTGCCCCATTCTTCTCAAACAAGGAAGAAGGATTATTTTTGATTTCTGAGCCTGAACCATTCTTCACCCTGGGCCATTCTTTCTACACTAGTCAAAGTGCACCCTGGACAGACTGTATAAACCCTAAGGAATGTTTGGACCATTCCCCACCCTGGGCCATTCCTCCTACACTAATCAAAGTGCACCCTGGAGAGAATGTATAAACCCTAAGGAATGTCTGTCCTTGATTGCTGAGCCTGGGCCATTCTCCACCCTGGGCCATTCCTCCTACACTAATCAAAGTGCACCCCGGAGAGAATGTATAACCCTAACGAATGACTGTCCGGACCATTTCCTCCGTTAACCACAAGAAGAAAAGACTGTCCTACATCAACCTCCAAAACGAACCATTCCTCATGTTAACCACAATGAGAAATCACTGTTTGGTGAGGCGGGCCAGTCTTCTTGAGTAACCCTCAAGAAGAGACACTGCCCTAGACCACTCCCCATGTTAACCACAATGGGAAGTCGCTGTCTATGATACATCAGCAATCAGACTACCTCCCATGTTAACCACACTGGGAAGTCACTGTCCGTCAGAAATCTCAATCCACTTTTCGAACATGAAAGAATTTGTCCAATTTGGATTATTTTTCAATTACAAAGATAAATAATATTTTCACTGCTCCCTCCTAACTGGAGAGTTATTTAAATCACAAAAATAAATGTTTTTCAAGAATATTTTTCCGTACCTTCTCCTAGCTTGGAGAATCTTCCCTTTCAGCGAAGGGAGTTATTTCCACGATCCCCATCTTTTCTCGGAAATATGCAAACTTGATTCTGGATAGAGGTTTTGTCAGGATGTCTGTTGTCTGCTCATCGGTGGGGATATACTCGAGCTTTACCTCTCCTTCCTGGACTTTATCTCGAATAAAGTAGTATTTGATCTCAATGTGCTTTGACCTTTCGTGAAACACTGGATGTTCTGATAATCTTATACAATTCTGATTATCACAATATATTATGGTCGATTCTGGAGTCTGATCAAATAAATCAGAGATTAACTTCCTTAGCCATACTGCTTCTGTGCATGCTTCACAAGCTGCCATATACTCTGCTTCTGCTGTACTGAGTGCGACAGACTTCTGTTTCCTGTTGCCCCAAGATATCATAGCGGAGCCCAAGCTGAAACACATACTTGAAGTACTCTTTCTATCTTCTGCACTTCCTGCCCAATCAGAGTCTGTGAATCCATGAAGTTGGATATCACTGGATGCGGTATATCTCAAGCCATAGTTTATTGTCCCACGAATATATCTTAGGACATGCTTTGCAACTATCCAATGCTCTTGTCTAGGTTCCACCTGGAACTGACTTAATGTATTTACAGCGAAACAAATATCTGGTCGAGTATTTACCAAATACATCAATGATCCAATTAGCTGTCAATATAGAGATGGATCTACTGGATCAGAATCTGAGAATTTCACTTTTCTTATATCCGCATTCATAGGAGTGTCCATGGACATACAGTCCATTATTCCAAACTTCTGAAGGATCTTTATTATGTACTTTATTTGTCTAAGGAATACTTCACCACGCTTCTGCCATACTTCTAGTCCCAAGTAATAATGCATGAGACCTAGATCTTTCATATCAAATTCAGAGGCTAATTCCTTCTTGCACTGGATAATTAGAGATTCTTCACCTGTTATGAATAGATCATCAACATATAATAGTAGAATCACAGGTGCGTTATCCATGACTTTGTAATAAAGGTTTGAATTTGCATGACTCTTGGAGAAACCAAGTCTTGTTAGATCGCTGTCCATTCTGGCGTACCAAGCCCTTGGAGCTTGCTTGAGTCCATATAGAGCTTTCTTCAATCTGCAAACGTGAGTGTCTCTGGAATGTACCTCGAATCCTTGAGGTTGTTCAATATACACTTCTTCTTCAATAGCTCCATTGAGGAAGACTGTCTTTACATCCATCTGGTGTAGATTCCATCCCATGGAAGCGGCAAGAGATATGATAGCTTTGATGGAGGTATACCTTGCCACTGGAGCAAATGTTTCATCATAATATTCTCCCTCCTTCTGGGAGAACCCTCTGGCCACGAATCTTGCCTTATATTTATCCACGCTTCCGTCTGCTACATGTTTGATCTTGTATACCCATTTTGAGGTTACCACTGATTTTTCTTTAGTTCTGGGTACAATTTCCCATACTTCATTTTTCATAATGGATTGATGTTCTTCCGCCATAGCTTCTTTCCATTGTCCCTTTTGGACGGCTTCTTGAAATGTAGTAGGTTCTTCATCTAGAAGTTTCGTCATGTACCCTGCATAACTTGATAATGTTTTCGGTCTTTTACTCTTTCTGGATGTTCCTTCCGGAATCTTGATTCTTTCTGCGTCTTGTAATGTAGCTTCAAGCCAAGCTGGTCGCTTTTGGTTTTTGGTATGATATCTGAATCAATGTTCTCACCTGGTTCCATAGGGTGATCAGGTTGATCCTTTTCATTATTTACATTTTCTGTGTTTTCTTCATTTGGTTCTTCAAGTTCCTCTTCTTCTATAATTTATTCGATGGATTTCCTGAAGGCCATCTTTTCATTGAACGTTACGTCTCTGCTAACTTCTATCTTGTGTTGTTCTGGAATATATATTCTATAGGATTTGGATGAATCACTATATTCCACGAATATCCCCTTCTTCCCCGAGGGTTCTAGTTTATTCCTTTTATCTTTGGGAATATGAGAGTAAACTGGACATCCAAATATTCTTAGATTTTCTACGTTAGGTTTCTTACCTGAGAATGCTTCTTCTGGTGTCATGACCTTCAATATGCGATGATGGCTTCTGTTCTTTACATATATTGCCGTCATTGCTGCTTCTCCCCATAGAAACATGGATAGACCTTGATCGTTCAATAAGGCTTTTACCGTTTCTTCGATAGATCTGTTCTTTCTTTTTGCTACACCGTTTTGTTGAGGATTATGAGGAATAGTCAGCTCCCTCCTAATCCCTGCCGATTTGCAGAATGCAACGAACTCCTTTGAGGTGTATTCTCCTCCATTATCTGTTCTTAATGTCTTGATCTTCTTGTTCGTAAGGTTTTCTATTTCTGCCTTGAATTCTTGGAACTCGCTGAATACTTCGTCTTTTGATTTAAGTAGGTACAACCACGTCTTTCTTGAATATTCATCTATGAAGATTACGTAGTAGAGAGATCCTCCTAGACATCTGACTGGCATTGGACCGCCAACATCTGAGTGTATTAGATTTAAGATTTCCTTGGATCTGTTGTTGCTGCTTGGGAATGGTTTCTTGATATTCTTCCCAAGGGCACATCCTTTGCAAATTCGTTCATGTGTGGATTTCAATTCTGGTATTCTTTCAACCATTTTTCTGAGGAAAGGTAATGCTTGATAATTGATATGAGCGTACCTTCTATGCCAAAGCTCATTAGGGTTGACTTCGTCATGTACTAGAGCTTCTTCATTTCGTTCTAGTAGTCTATACATATTTCCTTCACGACTTCCAATAACCCTAGCATCTTCTATGCTGGAATTCTTATGCCATGATAACACCTTTCCATCCATGAAGGCTATTCTGTTTCCTTTGTCTTCTAAACATGATATTGATACAAGATTCTTTTCTAAACTAGGTACACATAAAACATTGCTTAAGTGAACATGATTACCTGATTCCAACTTGACGGAGGCTTGTCCAAATCCTTCGACGGGGTAAGTGATTTTGTCTCCAAGCTCCACTTTGTACGATGTCTTTCTCTCATTTAGATTTGAGAGTTTGGGTTGATCTCCCGTCATGTGCCTGGAAGTTCCACTGTCGATTATCCACATATCATCTTCAATCGTCCCGGTAAGTGCTGAGTAGTGGAAAAGACTGATTGTTTCACACATGTCTTCGGTTGACTGGTAACTGGTCATGCCTTGATCCAAAACTTTAACTTCGTCATTTCTGTCTTCTGAGAGAGCCAAGAGGTGTGCTGAGTTAGGGCGCATTTGAATATCTTCTTCTTGGGCGAGATGCGCCATCACAAGGTGCCGGATCAGAGATTTAGGGTTTCTGCAACTGCTTCTGCTAGTAACCCTAGTTGCAGTGTTTTTGGAAGCTGCTCCTGCTAGTAACCCTAGCGACAGTTCCTCAACGAGCTCAATATCTAGCGGCTATGCTTCCTTCCAGTGTTTTAGGCTGGCTGAAGGGGGCGTGGGCCCATAACCTGTTAGAATATAGAAGATTGTGCTCGTTTTACCATTGACGATACCTTCGTCACCCAACCACAGGCCGAAGCCACCCTCCGAGCACCTTGACCTTGACAGAGAAGAGAATCCTGGTAGCAATCCAATAGCCAAGAGAGGCTAATGCACCAAGGAAGAATAGAACCCAAGATGATCAGATAATCCCACCCAGAGGCTAGCGCACACCTTCCCAGAAACTTGCGCACAAGCTGCAACTGCACCTGCGTAGATCCAGTTCACTCTGCAACTGCTGAGATGATAATAATGAGCACTGGCGCCCTGTATTTATAGTAGTCTGGGCAGTTTAACTGGGGCCGACTTCTCCTTCTGAGTATTAATAAATTCATATTAAATATATTTTTGCAGTCGACAACTTGTCTAGGGTTTTCTTCATTTCTCTGCTTCCTTCCGGAGTATTCTAGTCTCGTCATAGGTCACAATAGAGGTTCATACCTCTCGAAGCTACCATAATATTAATAGACGAGAGGTGGAGGTGGAGGAGTAGGAGGTGGAGGTTGGTGGGGGGGTGACGGGCTGAGCCTTGGAGCGAAGCCGAGGGAGTTACCATCACTGTCGAACCATTCGACTTGGCAAGCATAAGGAGACGACAACGGAGACAAATCAGGAGTGGTGGCCCGATGAGGCAAATCAGGTGTGAAGGAAGGAGTGGGAGTGATGAGAGGCATCAGGGTGGAGGCACACTCAGGGTCGTGAGGCGAACTCGGACGAGCCTGCTGGCCTCGCCCTCTCGTGCCCCTTCTTTTTGGAGCATACCAGGCCACACCCCTTTTCGACTTACCTCTAAGTCGAGGCATCAAGAAAGCCACTTGAAACCAGATGAGGAGCACGTGAAAGTTGTTGCCCGAAGGCCGCGAGACCAACCAGACGCAGAAGCGGTGACTGTCCAGAGGATAAGTGCTGGGCGTAGAGGGTCGAGTGCACCGCAAAAGCTCAAGCCAGAGGCAAAAGATTGGACCAACTTATGATATGTGTTATGATATTCGTCTCGGGTCTTTGATTCAACTGTATAATGCAATGAAATACTCTTTTAATTTAGAAGTTATATCAATTCCATTTGTGCAGCCAAATACAAATATAAGATTGGATGTCTTTGAAGAGTTTTCAGGAGACGTTCCGTGGTTGGTCATTCAAAATCCAGGGGTGTTAACCAGAGTAGGGAAGTACTTTCTCATTAAAGAGTGCCTATTGGACCAAGGGTATGATTTATGGGAAGAGGAGTTTATGATAGTGTATAGGAGTATAATCACAATCATAGAACCCAATGGGAAAGTATTTAGACCTTATACACCTGTACTTCCTTTGCTAGATAGGTGGGGGGAAAACGCTTATCCTTTTACCGTGGAGAAAATTAAAGAATTAGAGGAGGAAGAATGGACTCAAATGGAGAATATGTCTCATTTAGAGCTTCTTTTCCACATTCAGGAAAGCATCTTGCATAAGGTTAGTACATTTTGTTATTTGGTAATTGTTTGTTTTGTTATAATGTTTTTGTAAGATGATAACTTAAAGTTTAGTATTTAGTTTTATTATAGTGATAAATTAAAGGAAAAATGTTGAGTAGAGGATTTGTTATTGTTTTTTACATGAACTTTTGTTATCCCCTTTTTTTTTAACAGGGGAAAGAGGTATTGCTTCAACAAAAAAAATATACTTATTTAGTGGAGATGGCCATCATATCTATGATATATCTATGAAAGAATTTACATGTTTTCTAAAGAATGTATTAATAGAGTTCAGTCATAACATTTATATCATTTATATTATTGAATTTGACTTCTTCCCAAATGCAGAAGAGACAATGACATCAAACCTCACAAATACCACTTACCTATCCTATTGTCCATGGAAAACCCTTGACATGCCACAAGCTGAGATGGAGGGAATCCCTTTGTTAAATTTATTGCAGGATGATGCTATAAGATTTTGGACATGCCTTTATTCTTTTTAAAAAAAGATGTATAAAAGAGATGACAACGAAATATTGAAGAGTCTTACAATCCATTTATTATGATAGACGATGGATGGTATTAATAGATAAGGATGGGGAAACATTTCCAATGGATTCAGTGTACACCTTATACATGAGGAGCATGGAAGAGAAAGCAATGGAATTGATGCACATCTTGATCAAAGGTTCGAAGAAAGACAAAGAACAAGCATTGTTTGAGTTAGAACAAACTTCATACTAATAGATGAATGATGATGTATTTAATACCATGTAATACAAAGTAATTACATTTCATTTATTATTTTTAATTTTTTTTTTTCATTTTTTTTTTATTATAATAATTTTCTTTGTTGTTATTAATTTTTTTTTTATTATTAAAACATAATAATTTTATTTCATTTCATAAAAGTTTATTTTATTTTATAATTTATTATTTTATTTATTTTTTGAATGTGGAAAAATCTAAACAACGGTTATTCTTATTTTTTTTTTTATAACATATAAAATTCTTATTTTTTCATTAATTTAATTCTAATTACTTTTAAAAAATTATTTATTTAATATCTTTTTTATAAACCTTATTATATTAGAGTACAATCCATATTGTTTATATTGGATTACTATCCATTCATATAAAATAACATATTTTAATCCATTCATATAATAACACATTTGTATATTTGTCCAGTATTCTAATTTAATCTATAAAGTTAATTTTCATTTTGACTTGATCGATGTAATAAGTTCTGTCTCAACTTTCATTTTTCAACCTACAGGATGTGATATGGTCCAATTTCCAAAGAATCTTTGTGATTTGTAAGTTGTCAGCGTGTAGGTCCTGCGTAGCCTATGCTATAATAGTTGGAATTTATGCAATGTGCTATGCATGCAACTTGCAAATTGCAACCTCCATCTGCTATAGAATTTGTAACATGTATATAATTTGTAACATGTACTATGCATGACCTTTATTATTGAATTTATAACTTGTGTTATGTATGCTTACACAAAAATCAACATTCAAATTTAGGAAATTGTTATTATATTATATCATATATTATAATATAGATTGTTATTCTATAATATATTATATTATATTACATATTTTTTTTTGTAAATTCTTGAGCTATTCCATTAAATACAATAATAGTACAATCAAGAGATCTAGGGTGAACTGAGAAAGAGATGTCCAAAGAGAAAGGCGTAAAGTTCTAAAGACTAAGCCTGCCTTAACTGGGAAACCATGCACTGAAAACTTGGAAAAACATGCTTGCCCATAGAGGGAAACCAAGTTCTCAAAAGAAACTACATATATTAACATTGTTTGACTCATCATAAGCAAAAACTAGAACTAAACAAAATGTAAGAAACCTGAAAGCAGACAAGAGCAAGAGAATTAAGGAAGAAGACCTCTAGGGGGGTTTCTTCGACCACTGGACACCCAACAAAGTTGTTGTCACTGGAGGAATTGGTGGAGCTGGATTGTGCTTGCTTGGTTGGTAGTCCCGTACATTTGGTGGAGGAGGACGGGTGAGGCAAATTATTGTGATGGAATTTTTGCATGGGGGGAGAATCTGGGGCCTCCCTTGCTTGAGCCACTTGCATGATCGGATGAGTTTCTGTTGTTTGTCTGCAGTTGATATCTGAAGGTGTCAGGTTGTTGTGTTGGCCATCTGAGGACAGAGAGTGGGTTCCAAGAGAACAGGGTGAGTTGGAGGGACTCTGAATGAACACACCAGGAAGACTAAGAAGGGAGCGAGCCAATAATCTTATGCTATCATTCATTGTATAAATATATGCTATCATGCATTGTATAAATATAATCTATTTTAATAAAAGTGAAGTGGATGTATAGAAATAAAATTAATATTTTTATAAGAACGAGGTTTTTAAAAAATAAAAAATCATTTCATATAATAGTTTTATCATAAATTAAATTTCATTGAGTAATTATTTAATTTTATTGTTTAAATGAATAATTCTTCCAACATATTTTATGAATATTATTTGAAAAATATACTAGTGGTTTTCATTTTTTTTTAAATTACATTGTTTATATATATAAAATAAAAACAAATTAATCAAAATGATGAGAATAGTTTATCAAGTATGGTATATTATTTATTTTGAATCCTCATATTATTAATGAAAATTTCAATACCCACATGTGGATGGAGTAAAATATTTGCAATGGATTTTCTCATTTAAATTAAATTATATCACATGTATGAAGATAATGGACATTTAAATTACCAAAAAAAACTATATTTGGTATTCATAATGGACTCAATGATAATTGGATGGAAAGAAACATATGTGGCTAAGGTTTTAGAAGAAAATATTTGATAGTTTTCACATTACTTGTGTAGATGTAATGAGGAAAAAGGGAGGGAAAAAAGTAGCCCATGTAGAGGTTTTTTTGTGTGATAGCCACTCCATACAAGAATTGTTGTGGAAATCGTTGAGAACCCACTTTGCCTCCTCACGTGATAAGCATTGACAGAAAATGGTGTTTCATTGATAGAGAACATCACCAAGGACATAACAAAGAGCCTAGTGGACAATGCACTATTGGTCATCGCGAGAGAGATGATGAACAAACTTTTGCATGTGAAGATAGACCAAGATATCACCAAAGCATGCATCATCCAATGATAAAAGAAATATAAGCTCATCTAGGAAAGAATTACTTACGGATGGGTCAACCATGCTAGTAGGTAGGTTAATGATGAACTCAGAGAAGGCCAAAGCCTTGCTTTTGGGAGTGGAAAATTTGAGGTCAAACTCCTAGAGGATAACTACCTAGCGGGAAAACTTACCATTGATTATTCTTTGTCCCAAGATGTATTGCATGGGATTCTATTTTTCCACAACTTTGGTGTGATGAAGGACATAATTGTAGAACTTATGAACCAACTTAACCACAACCAACGTACTTCTCATTGTGGTTGTAAAATTATCAAAAGGAAAAGGGGAATGAAACCCATGTTGCTTTAATCCCTAAAACCAATTCTTCACAAGAAGATTGATTTGTTAAAAATGTTAGTGGATCTCCTCCACCTTACAGATAACAAATCTCCTTAATGTTTGCAAAACAAATTTTAACATGAGCCTTAGGTTAGTGACAAATTCAACATTAAATGAAAATTAAAGCTGTTATTATGAATTACGAGTTAATATATAGCAGATAAGATAAAGAAATGTTAAAATTAAATAAACTAATAAAAGAAAAACATGCATGAAATGAAATGCATATTTACAAGGAAGCAACAACAGGAGCCAAGGTAGAAGTAGTTGGATTACTCTCCCTTTGATCCATAAACAAATATGTATTTTCAATTTTATAAGATATTAGGTCACTTCCGTTGAGTATATACTGTTAGATATTTCAGAATAAATTTGTATTGGAAGCTACCCTTAGTTGGTATCCTTAGAAACAATTAGGATCTATTTTTGATATCAAAAATACAAGTAAGAAACCATTTTTTTATGTAACTTTGTTGTGAGTTTGTGTTGCATCCTTTTATTAATACAAATTCCCTAGTTTAAGTTATATAAAAAAGAAAGACATAAAGTCTCAGAGCTTCATTTAAATAATAATTTCCTTCATTATATGTTTTTCCTAAATTGCATTCAGTTAATAGCGAAAATAAACAAGAAGGAAAATATCCATTTTCATCTTCATCCAAACACAAATAGCATCAAATACATATAGATGCATTTAAAACAATTGCGTTCTACAACTTCAAAATATTTAATAGTCCAAAATAAATATGTTCATGTTTTTTAATAACTAAAATTGTTTCAAATAAGTGATACAACAAGTGCATCAACAAAAATCTCATCATAAATATCAATGTAGGTAGCCTTGTTTAAATAAACAATGTCCCCATTCTAAGTAGGAATATAAGTCCACTAAGGAATATCATCCACGGGTTAGTTGTGAGATTTCTTTGAACTATTGGTAAGGCCAAAACAATTTGCTTCCTAGCTTGACATTTCATTTCTATGATCATAATTAAAGCATGGAGAAAGAAGTCGAAATGAGAAGGGCCTTTGGGATTTTGATATTGATCTAGGCGGAAATTGGTGGCCACCCACCTATTCCACTAGCTCAAAATAGGGATTTGCACCTTGACAGTGTTTCTACAACTTTTCGGGTCCTAAATTTTTGGGGTCGTTTTGAGGCCCTAAACAACGTTTTTTGGGCTCACCACAATCACTATAGGTTTTAGCCAAAGAGTGATGGAAAAATGTTTAGTCCTCGGATAGACTTTTCCAACGAGCTATCGTGCGCCCCAAACGAAGATTTTATGCAAAAGTTACGCCCTTGGGAAGTTGATGTACCAACTACTCCCATCAGAGCCCGAAACCTTTTGGTGTTTCATCTTCCGGGGTTAGGGTTTTGGATTTTATTTATGTTAAAAAGGCCTCTAGAGCCTTATTATAACCATCATCATCTTCTTGCGAGTGAGCATAGTCGTCACGTATCTTCTTAGAGATAAACTGCTACCATTCTAGCGATTTCATTAACTCTGTATTTTTATAGTTTCTGTACATTTCTTTCATTAATAAAAATTGTGCATTACTGTATTTCTGTGTTCATTGCAATATCTCTGTATATTTTCTTATTATATTTCTGCCTTCATTTAGTTCTGAAAATAATTCAGATCAGTGGTATCAGAGCAGACTACTCCTTGTTGTTTCTTAGTGCATGTCCCTGACGAGGTTAGGGTATAGAGAGTTGGGTCTCGAGCTAGTTTCTCTTGAAGATAAATGCTCTCGCCAGCCCAAGCATCCTTCCATGACAGAAGAAAAGGGAGACGCAGGAGCCGAAGATCCCATCAAGCTGTTTCTTGTGGAAGCCCTCATGCAACAGAAGAACGAGATGTTGGATAATTTTTTTCAAATCCTATAACGATTGCTGATAATAACGTGCACATCTTTGTCAAGCAGTCACTTTGGAGACGCTACCCCATTCAAGGTACAAGTTAATTTTTATATTCCCGTATTTGAAGGTCAAATCGATGCAGATGCTTTGGAAAAATGGTTAAATTTTCTAGAAGATTATTTCTTTGTTCATAATTTTTTCGATGAGAAAAGATCATCTTTGCACTCCTTAAGGCTCTCCTCCATGTCAAACATTGGTGGGAAACTTACTAGGAGAAAAATTCCACAAAGGAGTCTGGAATATTTGGGATCAAGCCCACTTGGGATTTATTTTTATGGATGCGGTCAAGGAGCAATATTACCCTGTGGGAAACTGTGATGACCAGTACATGAGATGGAACACGCTACATCAAGAGAGGGGCTAAACAATGTCAGAGTTCACAAATACCTTCCATACCTTGCGCACCAAGATGGGTATCAAATACTTCGAGCGACATCTGGTTCTAAAATACCGCTGAGCTCTACACAGGTACATCCAAATCGAAATGAAGTTTTTGGACATCTCATCACTGAGAGCTGCTTATCGATATGTTATCAAAATCGAGCAGAAATGTAAGCACCAGAACAAGAGGGAATTTGGGTCTGCAAATCCACAACAACCAAAGTATGTGTTGACGGGTTTGAATGGCCTATCAAGCAGATGAGGGAAAACGCCTGATGGTAGGTCCCAATTAAACCCACTCTCGTTTGGTGTAGAATTTTGTTGGTACAAGGGCAGACCCAGGGTTCAACGCTTCAACAACGCACCAACAAAACCCTAATTACCGACCCTTTCGGCAACACCTGCGAAGCAGATGAAGTCTCACCCGAGGTAGAGGCAGGGGGAGTTGTAGGAATCAAGTGTCTACAACCTATATGGGACACCGATCTGTGATCACAACACTTAACAGAGCACTTAGCCAATAACATGCATTAGATTATGACTCTCATTCACATCGTAGATTAACCCTAACTACAGATCAACACAGTAGTAATCAAGGTTAAGCACATTTAATCATTTAGCACATAACATCAAAGAAAATCTATCATTCATTCATACATAAATCACTAAGCATTAATGGATCTATCTATCATACATCAAGATCAATGCACTAAGCAGTAAATACATAGACAACATAAACAAGATTGCACAAAGCACATCAACACAGGATATACGTGGTTCACCCCAATGTGGGGCTACGTCCACCAATCTTCTTCTCTTCTTATTAGTCATCAAGCTTCATATAGTCCTCTACTCCTGTGCACAAAGCCACAGAGCCAACTCCGCAAGGACAGGAGACCTGTGCACCTCGCCAGATCCTCCTTCCCCGAGTTAGGTCAAGGCACAAAGCCAACTATTATCAAGCATAGATCCTTACACTCTCTCTTACAATCACATAGATCGAACTTGCACTTAGCAAAACCCCACAGACCTCTTACATCGCTCAACCACTTATTTATACCTTACAAAAGAGGCCTAAACATGGGTAAAACCCATGGGATGACATCCCATACCCGTTACATAAACCCTAAAACCCAAAAAGCCCGCAAAATGGGCAAGATCCCACGATCTCCACTTCACCTGGGCACTTCGTATTCGACTAGCCTGTCGAAGTCCCAAAAATGGTCAAACACGACCAACGTTTCCTCAAAACTTGGTCGAGGGCCAAGGCCCCCAACACTCACCTGTGACTCGTCTCGAGTCACTCTGATATGGGTAAAACAACTTCGAAGGCCTTGAGCTTAGCTCGAGCTACCTTGACTTGATGCTTCACCAGAGCCTCCTGCTCGACGAACTCCTGAATGACTTGCTCGGTGACAGGCCCTTCCAGGCGCTGTTCCACTGTTGCGAGCACTTGTTCTAACTGTGAGCCTTGTCCCTCGATCTCTTCAAAAAGTGTACAAGCTTCATCCTACACTGGCTGGAGTCTCTGTGTCACCTACATAACTCTGCTCTGGATGGCAGTGACATGCTGCTGAACTGTGTGCTTCTCCTGCGACCTCTTCATCTTCTCCACTGCAATAAGCAACTTCATCTGTGCTTGCACAGTCAACGCCTGTTGCTTCTCCTCCTGGAGTTGTGCTTCCAACATCCTCAACTCCGGGTCTTCTACAAGGCGCTCATAGGTCTGGGCACTTCAAACACTTAATTTCTTACATTCTGAAGCCAACGTCCTGATTCTTTTTACTTCGCTCCTGGTAATCTCTTCCCTCTGATCCTGCACTTCCTGCGGAGTGATCGACACTGCTTGAAGTTCTAACTCTGCTACTCTTTCTTGAAGCTGCTGAATAGCTTCAGTGAGCTTCCCCACTTGGATCTCGACTTTCTTTTCTTCCATTTGTGCTAAGCCTGGAACAGAGCTAAGTGATCTAGTCACTGCTTCTCTAACCCCCATCTGTTCTGCAAGCAGAAGCAGCTGGTCTTTTTCTTTCTGTATATTCTCTTTGTCTTCCTCAAACTTCACTTTGATGTCAGCTTTCTCTTGTTGCGCAACCCGAAGTTGATATAAGGCTTCCTCCTTTTCTTGCTTCAAGGCCTTTGTGGCCTGCTCTTTTTCTTCTTGGAATCGAAGAAGTCGTCGAGATTCGGTTGCATCTTCTAATCTGCGTAATTAGGCAGGCTCATCCCCCAATTCTACACTCTCTGCTGAAGATGGCACAGTAGACATTGCACGGCTCGATTGGATAGCTTGCTGGATATCTTTAAGCTCCTTCTCTATTCTGTCATACATCGACTCCTGTTTTTCTCCATGTCTCTGTAAGATGTCTTCTGAAACATCCTTGACGGTTGTGATGATGAGCTCGATGTCATCTACTGTGAGCACATTCTATCACTGAGGCTTATTGGCTCGAGACTTCTTCCGTGTTGAAGGTTTCTTTCGGGAAACCTTCCTTTTCTTTGACGTCTTGGCCTCTGTAAGGGGATCCTTTGGCGGTGTCACTTCGCCCTTTTCTTACTTGTCTTGTTCCCCTTCCTCTTCTTGGCTTACTTTGTTGCCTCCTCCTCCTCCAGGTGAGTCAAGTGTAGTTTCCTCTGACGTCTTGTCTATGTCCTGCACTTCCTCCTTCTTCTTCTTTTTCTTTGCACTGCCCGATCCATCATACTCTGTTATGGTGACCAAAGGACTTCCTATGATGTCGGGGTCGGAGAGTTCTGCATCTCCAACCAGTACAAGGAATTAGGCTGGCCATTCGTTGGTTATATCCTCCATATCTTTGTTAGTCAATTTGTAGTACGACTGCAACTCCTCCTTGCTTTCATCCCTGCGCGCAGTGATGTAGATGAAATGTCGGTTTGTGCGGAACTTCTCTAGTGGCCTGTATGTATGCAAGGTGTTCGGGGTCATTTGGGGGAATGATTCAATAACGTGCATGATCTGTAGGTAGTAAGAATGGAACATCACATTTGATTTCCTTTGCTTCGCCATGTCGCTCGTATACCACAAGGTGGTGAACCTTGCGGCCAATGGCTCTGATGGTTTGACTTCCGAGAATTTCACTCCCTCTAGCATCTCCCAAGCAACAAATTCTATTAAGATCAAGAACGAACTAAAGTGAAATTCATAACCTTAGTCCTATGCTTCACGGCAGTCCTTCTCCAGTTCGTTGACGAGGTAGCTCACCTAGTTCATCTGCATCCCTTCGACACACTTCCCTGTGAGGTCCACGACGAACCCTGTGACTTATGTCAGCCGGTTCTTTTTGACGAGCTTGCTAGCGATCAACTGACAAGCTAGGTGCACTGTGCCATCCTGGATGGAGGCTATCTTGTAGCCTCACTTCCCCCTCTCCACATCGCCATAGGTCTCCTTGATCCGCTGTTCCAGGGAGCGATCTGCAACTTTACCTGGGTAAAAATCCTGAGGGTCTGGTCCTTGCATGATCAATCCAATGATCCGGTGGATCAACATTGGATCCATAGTGATGTGCCTATCCAACCAAAGATACCCTCCATGATAGCACAATAGGAGGAGTTTAATGCACGCGTTAACCTCCTGATGTCTGTCGAAGTGGGGGATCTTCATGACATTAAAGATCGTTAATCTTGCAATGTCCATGGTCCACGGATGGGGAACTATCTTGGGCTTCTTCCCAGTCGTCTTCTTCAGGTACCTGCGCAGTGCGAGCATCGCATGGTTCTTTCGGTCTCCTAGGTTGAAATCGCTGATCTTGAAAGCCAGAATCTGTCCCAACTGCGGTCCAACTACGCGTATCCCCTTCGGGAGGTATGCAGTGATTACCGTGTACTTGAAGTGATGCGGGATGCTGTCACGATTAACCGTGCCAGCCAAAGGTGGGATGTATTTGAGCAAGATCAACATGATCTTCTTTGTGTTCGCCAGATCGTCGCGATGCTTGCTTCTTTTCTCAGTTGCGGTCTGACTGAACCGACGTGCAGTCGAGGGGGATGCTTGAAATCCGCTCGTCGATGATGCCTATACTCTTGTAGACATGACTTTCTCAGCCATAAGGTCGATCAAGATCTCCTCTACAGGTTTCTCTACTGCGCTAAGGTCGCCCGACATGCACACTCGTAATCAAATAGCTCAGGTAGGTGAATGGAATCTCAAGGTAATTAAATTAGTGGTGAGGTCTTATAATGCACGACACAGTATGCAATTACTTCTCTGCTAGCTCAGATATCTCAGTTTGCAAAAAGTGGTCTCGGTGTAGCGTCTGACGGGATAAATAGGCAACGACGTAACATATTCCTCCAACAGGCAGGAATGCCTCAATCAATACGATTCCATCCATTGTGGCGCGGTCCCAATGGTCCAGTGACGATCTTTCCGGCAATAACTGCGTTTCTAGCCGTTTCGGAGCGTCATTCTAACGGTCGGGACGCCTCCAATGGTCATATAGCTTCTCCATGGGGAAGTGCCAGTCTACGCTGTTCTGCTATTCCAGCGAGGTTCAAGTTCTCCAAGCCTGTCTTCTGCGGAGCCTTTTCTGGAACTTCCTGTAGTTTTATTAACTTTCCTTTCTTCTTACTGAGCTTTCTTGCCTTCTTCCCTGTGATTTGAGTTTTTGGATTCCTCTTTCCATTCTTGTTCTTATCTTCTCTTAGCGTAGTAACTTCACATTGCTGAGGGTCTTTCAAAAGGTTTGAGTGTAATACCTCTTCTCTTACTATTTCCGGGGTGGATGTTCTTTTCTCCTGCATGGACAGATTCTTTAAGCCTTCTTGTGTTATTTCAACCTCGACAACTAACTCTCTTGCCTTCTGTTGCTTCGACTTATATTCTTGTTCTCATATTAGTCGCTCTATCTTTCTAGCTATGAAATCCCTTAATTCTTGTTTTTTCTGTTTTGTAGCTTCTTCCTCTGCTTTCTTCTGATCTGATCTTTCTCAACCCATGGCTTCCCTAATAAGAGTGCAAAAGGGGTGTTGTTCTCAACAAACTTAATGACCTCAAATTCTTCTGTGTTTCCTCATCCAGAACACAGTCTATGTCGAAGTCTCCTATTCTTGTTTCTATACACTGTTTCTCTTTTAAGATCTCTGGTAGACTGATGTCTCTGTGATCATTCAGTGTTTCTTTCATCTATAATAATAGAGTCTTTGATTCTTTCTGGTTCTCTAACATATCCTTAGTTTCTTGACCTTCTTCATAGTTGTCTTGTCTCATGCTCATCTTTTCAACTTTAGCAATCATTTTTGGACAATCCAAAACCTCATGACCAACAACTTTACAACAAAGACAATTAGGACATGTACCGGGGCATTCCTTAGCAAGATGTCCCGGTCTTCTATAGTTATAACACAATGTCAATCCTCTCTTTCTCTAAAACGATCCTCAACCTTTTTTGTACTGCGCACTGGGATCACAATGATGTAATCTGCAAAAATTCTTTCTAGGTTCCTACATCCACTTATTAGCCCAAAAATTCTTCCTATGCATAGGAATAACATATCTTTCACTATTTCTATCAAATCTATTTAGATCAAATCTTCTTTCTTCTAGCTATGCCCTAGTTTTCAGACTAGGACAAAATCTATCAAGCATACCTAGATTCATACTTTCGAAGCAAATATTTCCACTTATCTTACCTTTATCAGAGCACAGAGCTTTAAGATCTTACCTCTTTTCTTCAGATCAGGTTCCTTTCTTAGCACAGAGTTTCACAAGTCAAGTAGACTACTGCGCACTACAACAACAGATCTACACACATAGCGTTCTCTTTTCTTCAGTTCCCAATAATCACAGTTTCAGGTCTCGACATTGGCACCAGTTGTTGGTACAGGGGCATACCTAGGGTTAAACGCTTCAACAATGCACCAACAAAACCGTAACTACCGGCCCTTTCGGCAACACCTGTGAAGCAGATGAAGTCTCACCTGAGGTAGAGGTAGGGGTGGTTGCAGGACTCAAGTGTCTACAACCTAGCTGGGACACCAATCTGTGATCACAACACTTAACATAACACTTAGCCAATAACATGCATTAGATTATGACTCTCATTCACATTGCAGATTAACCCTAACTACATATCAACGCAGTAGTAATCAAGGTTAATCACATCTAATAATTTAGCACATAACATCAGAGAAGATCTAACATTCATTCATACATAAATCACTAAGAATTAATGGATCTATCTATCACACATCAAGATCAGTGCACTAAGCAGTAAATACATAGACAACATAAACAAGATTGCACAAAGCATATCAACACAGGATATACATGGTTCACCCCAGTGTGGGGCTACATCCACCAATCTTCTTCTCTTCTTATTAGTCTTCAAGCTTCTTACAGTCCTCTGCTCCTGTGCACAAAGCCACAGAGCCAACTCTGTTGGACACACCTACCACACTTAGAGGGGGGGTGAATGAGTGTGGGGCTCTTTTTACCAAAACTTCCCTCTCATACGAAACCCCTTAATTAACATTCAACATTTACTCATTACTCATTTCTGTCATTTATAACCTGTTAGATGTGAACATATATCAACAATATATCATCAATAAATCATCTCCACAATGAACACAAAGAACACAAGATGTATGTACAATTTTCTTTTTATTACAGACTTCAATCCTTGGGGTTTTTCAGCAACAACTGAATAGAGTACAACTCTACAAGAGCACCAACTCTATATGCATGAATCAACTTACATCCTCAACAGCCACTGAGACAAGGCAACAATCCTCCACAAATTCCAATCTGTCACAGGTACGTGACCTTTCAGTAGTGCAGCCTGTGTGTGTACGCACCCTGGCTCACTACAGCCCGCGTATGTACGCGGCCAGTGTATACAACAACCTACGTATACCTTTTGAGATATTAGGGTTTATCCTTTTCATCACATACTTAGAACCTCTGCAACCTGTAAACACATTCTCTTCTGTCTTCCACTATCCAAACTGACTCACAGCCAGTCACAACACATCCAAGCTCTCCAACAACTTGCTCATGCTCCACAACCAATCAATATGAATGCTAACTCAATCATGTATAGGCAACTAGTATACCATAGCAATCGAATCACAACTGAATCACAAGAGCACTGCTCACTCCATCAACCAACATAAACCACATCACAACAACCATACCAAGAATGCCCTAAGCATTCACAACTCAACAAGCAATACTATCCATCACGACAATAATGTAACCATACCAGAGTCTTAGTGATAGATCTGAGCCCATAGAATGCATATCTGGAACCTGCTTCAGTATTCTATAGCTTTTCATTAGCTCAAACACATATCTCCATGATTTTATCCACTGTACGCGCCCTGTCCTCATACAACCCACGTATGTATGCGTTCTATCCCATTACAGCTCACGTACACCTCATAAACTAGGGTTTCAGAAGCTCTGAGACTTTTTCCGTCAAGATCTCCGATATTGCCGAAACCTTGATGTGTCCATGAGATCCTCCTCACGCTCTCTTTCTCAAAATAAATCTTCAATCATGCTCAAGATATCTTCACCAAATATGCTCTCACAAGAAGATCTCCATCAATACTCCAAAATATGTTCTCACAAGAATCTCTCCATTGATCCACAAAAAGGATGCCGGACAAGAGACCATTGCTATCTTATTTATACTTTCATCCTATAGGTCACTTAACCTATTTTCCTTATTTTAGGGTTAACCACTTTACATAAATAGAAAGTTCTCCATTTAAATATTCCTTCTTGACTTTGTCACTTCACTTTATCATTTAAATAATCTTTCTTGATTTTGTCACTTCTCTTTATTATTTAAATAATCTTTCTTGACTTTGTCCCTTTAATTTATCATTTAAATAATTATTTCTTCTTTTCAAGCACTTTGACTTCTTTGACCATTTGAGGCTTCAAGCCAACATATGGGGGTCCTCCAACTTCGTAAAGCCATAACTCTCAAACCACGAGGAGTTATGTGACATTCCACATACCACCGGAAATGGCATGACAAGCAATATCCATCTAGGATAGTTTCAACAACAAATTCATTGATCTTCATCTCATTATTCCACAATCAAGCATGGGTTCTCCATCCACACTTCAAGGATAACTCAACTGTAAAGCGTCTTCCCATGAGGGATTTCACCATAAGGGGACCACTTTGGAGTTCATCCATTTGTGTACCTTATCAATCATGATAAGACCATTTCATCAATCCAACTATGCATCATGTATCAATGACAACTCATTGATGCATCTTTATCATATCAGTGACACCTCATTGATCCATCTTCATCTATGCATTTTCATCAAGGACAATCAATAAATCCTTTGACATCAATCAATCACTTGACATTAATGAAACATGATCCAACAATATCCTCTTGACATCAATCAATGACATCAATAAATCAAACCATTTGCATCAATGACAACTTTATCCAACAATCTCCCCCTTTGGCATTGATGGCAATACCAACATTGATGTCAACACCAATTACCAATTATTGATGTCAACACCAATTACCAATTATTGATGTCAACATGTAGATAAGGCATTCTATACATCAATAGTCAATGTGACTATCTCTCCCCATCAATAATCATCAATCACATCAATGGATCATCATGACTATCTCTCCCCATCAATAATCATCAATCACATCAATGGATCATCTCTCCCTCTTTGACATCAATGGCAAAGGGCCATTCTCCTCTTGGGGCTGCTCCCCTTGCTTGAACTCTCCTTGGGGCTACTCCCTCTGTCTGAATTATTTTGATATTTCTCTGAACAATTTCTCCCCTTTTTAACAAGGGATATTACTCTGATGTAATGCTGAATATACATCGCTCATACTCCCCATGTGACCATCACCCCCCCTGGAATTATGCCTCTGTGCTCTTTCTTCAAATATAGGGCTCTTTTCTCAAGTATTTATCTTTGCATTTGATAAATCTCTCCTCTTGGAATCATGGGAAGAAGAATGAATCCCCCTATGGGTATGTCTCCCTCTATCTTCTCTGTAAAATGAACAATATGCTACCATATGGCGATCCTTGGACTTGTCATGCATCAAACTCATGCCATACCAACCATTATGAAACACAATATATTTCAATAATAAAATAGAGAATCATGAGTAGAACATCACCCAAGTACATCATGTACCAATTTTGTGCCCTTCATGCACAACAACCATGTACATCAACCATGTACATCAGTACCATACAATGTGCCATACGATCTCACCAATGGAATGTATCAACCATATGCCAACATGTGCATTGCCAATATTCCAACCGTGTGCATCTACTAATATGATAACCATGCCAACCATGTGCATCTACCAACATGCGAAACAATGTGCATCTACCAATATGCCAAACAATGTGCATTTCACTCATGATATGTATCCACCATGAATCAAGTGCTGTAACCATGTATCTCAAACAAATACCAATTTTTGTGCTAATCAAGTAATACCAATGGTGTACTATCATCAAACATGTATCACCACTTGTATCAAGCAATTTCATCAACCATGCACTAATATCAAAACATGATGAATTCTCATACATGTATGCCAAATCCTCCATAAAATATGTGCCAATCAAACTGCTAGTAGGTGACTCTACCAATGTACTAGAAATGTACTAATCATGCATCAACTATAGATCATCAATGATTGTACAACATGATCACCTTATCAATTTACCAAACTACATGTCCCAATATGTAGCCCATCCATATGCCAAATGCATGCATCAAGTTTTCCAACAAGTAAGATTCCAATAATACATCATAAGATATATCAATGAAACTCAAATATGTACCAACCATGTACACCAACAGATCAACATCAATTCTCCATTTACTACAACAAATAC
>ML810725.1:72377-87883 GCA_009831015.1 Picea engelmannii
TCTACATTCAAAAGCTTTGTGACCATATCCATTACATGAATAACAATGCCCATGAAAAATACTTTCATACCTTTGCTTTGGTGTCCCAAAGATAGCTTCTTGATGTTTTCCTTGCTTTGTTCTTTTGAAATTTTCTTTGCCTTATGTAGATGGTTGCTTTGCAACATTGTCTTCCTTCTTTGATGGACTTACCTCATGCTTCTTTGAGGTGCTTGATTCATCATGTGTATCTTTTTCTTTGTATCCAAGACCTGATTTATCACATGGTGATCTTTGACTTTCCAATATCTCATCCAAGATTCTTGAGCTATTAAAGAATTTGTTTGACTTCTCTACCTTCTTTCTAAGGTCAACAACTTCAGCTTCTAACTTGCAACATGACTCTTCCTTTTCATTTATTTGATTCTTCAATAGTTCCTTTATCCTTTTGGCTTCTTCAATTTGGGTCTTGAGATGGACAATAGTTTCAAAACTTTTGCTAATCTCATCATCTACATATCTTCTTTTTCATTCTTTAATCTTGTGATCTCTTCTTCCTTTTCTTCTAGTTGATTCTTATTGCTCTCCTTGAGAATTTCCTTTAACTTCAAGATGTACCTTTGACTTCTCCTAAGAAACTTCCTAGTGTTATCCGAAAGATAGTTATAGTGTGTATAATAATGATCACTCCTATACATATATAAAGCCTCTTCAATTTCCTTTTGAAGTTCTAATAGATTTTCTTCTATTCTTTCCATGGGATAACTACTATCAAACTTTACACAAACAGTTTCTAGATCATCTTCTTCACTTGAGAAAAATTCAACATCATCACATTTTGAATCATTGCAATCAAGAGTCTTTGGAGATTCTTTACCTTTATTTGAAGTATCTTCAATATCTTCCTTTTTGCCAACATTATCACATGATTCTTTGTCCCTTTTTGAAGTGTCTTCAAGATCTTCATTTGTGCTAACATCATCATTTGATTCTTTGTCTTCACTTGAAATGTTTTCAAGATCACATTTAGAAGTAATGCATTCAAGGATTTTTGGAGATTATTTACCTTTGATAATCTTGATGGAGTGGTTTTCAACATATTCTTTCTCCTTCTTGCTTTGATATGTCTCCTCTAGCTTTAGCCATAGATCCTTGGCGGAAGTGCATTGTCCCATGCTCTCTTTAATAGGGCTTGAGAGTCCACTAAGAATGGTCTTGAGAGCCAATGCATCATTCTTCTTTCCTTCCCTTTGAGCTGCAAACTTTGACTTGTTCTTCAACAGAATTGATCCACCAATGGCTGCCTTCCAAATAGCTACTCCCATTGTCCTCAAATACACTCTCATTTCTATTCTCCAAGTAGAATAGTTTTCCTCATCAAGGATTGGAACTTCATCATCCATTTGTGTGTCTATGGATCTCCTTCAAGCTTGTTAAGGCTTGTAGTGAAGGCCCGCTCTGATACCAATTGTTGGACACACCTACCACACTTAGAGGGGGGGGGGGTGAATGAGTGTGGGGCTCTTTTTACCAAAACTTCCCTCTCATACAAAACTCCATAGTTAACATTCAACATTTACTCATTACTCATTTCTGTCATTTATAACCAGTTAGATGTGAACATATATCAACAATATATCATCAATAAATCATCTCCACAAGGAACACAAAGAACACAAGATGTATGTACCATTTTATTTTTATTACGGACTTCAATCCTTGGGGTTTTTCAGGAACAACTGAATAGACTACAACTCTACGAGAGAACCAGCTCTATATGTAAGACTCATCTTACATCCTCAACACCAACTGAGATGAGGCAACAATCCTCCACGGATTCCAATCTGTCACAGGTATGCGACTTGTTAGTAGTGCAACCCGCGTGTGTACGCGCCCTAGCTCACTACAACCCGTGTATGTACGCAGCCAGTGTATACAACAATCTGCGTATACCTTCTCAGCTATTAGGGTTTATCCTTTTCATCACATACTCATAACCTCTGCAACCTGTAAACACATTCTCTTATGTCTTCCACTGTCCAAACTAACTCACAACCAGTCACAACACATCCAAGCTCTCCAATATCTTGCTCATGCTCCACAACCAATCAATATGAATGCTAACTCAATCATGTATAAGCAACTAGTATACCATAGAAATCATATCATAAATGAATCACAAGAGCACTGCTTACTCCATCAACCAACACAAACCACATCACAACAGCCATACCAAGAATGCCCTAAGCATTCACAACTCAACAAGCAAAACTATCCATCAAGATAATAATGTAACCATACCAGAGTCTCAGTGATAGATCTGAGCCCACATAATGCAGATCTATAACCTGCTTCAATCTTCTACAACTTGTCATCAGCTCAAACACAGATCTCCATGATTTTATCTACTGTACATGCCCTATCCTCATACAACCCACGTATGTACGCGTCCTGGTCCATTACAGCCCGCGTACACCTCAGAAACTAGGGTTTCTGAAGCTCCGATACTTTTTCCATCAAGATCTATGATATTGCTGAAACCTTGATGCGTCCATGAGATCCTTCTCACACTCTCTTTCTCAAAATAGATCTTCAATCATGCTCAAGAGATTTTCACCAAAGATGCTCTCACAAGAAGCTCTCCATCAATACTCCAAAAGATGTTCTCACAAGAAGCTCTCCATTGATCCACAAAAAGGATGTCGAACAAGAGACCATTGCTATCTTATTTATACTTTCATCCTCCAGGTCACTTAACCCATTTCTAGGTCACTTAACTCATTTTCCTTATTTTTGGGTTAACCATTCTCTATAAATAGAAAGTTCTCCATTTAAATATTCCTTCTTGACGTTGTCACCTCACTTTATCATTTACATAATCTTTCTTGATTTTGTCACTTCTATTTATTATTTAAATAATCTTTCTTGACTTTGTCACTTTACTTTATCATTTAAATAATGATTTCTTCTTTTCAAGCACTTTGACTTCTTTGACCATTTGGGGCTTCAATCCAGCATATGGGGGTCCTCCAACTTCGTAAAGCCATAACTCTCAAACCATGAGGAGTTATGTGACATTCCACATACCACCAGAAATGACATGACAAGCACTATCCATCTAGGATAGTTTCACCAACAACTTCATTGATCTTCATCTCATTATTCCACAATCAAGCACGGGTTCTCCATCCACACTTCAAGGATAACTCAATTGTAAAGCGTCTTCCTGTGAGGGCTTTCACCATAAGGGGATCACTTTGGAGTTCATCCATTTGTGTACCTTATCAATCATGATAAGACCATTTCATCAATCCAACTATGCATAATGTATCAATGACAACTCATTGATCCATCTTCATCATATCAATGACACCTCATTGATCCATCTTCATCTATGCATTCTTATCAAGGACAATCAATCAATCCTTTGGCATCAATCAATCACTTGACATTAATGAAACATGATCCAACAATCTCCTCTTGACATCAATAAATCAAACCATTTGCATCAATGACAACATTATCCAACAAACTCTACAAGGACAGGAGATCTGCGCACCTCGCCAGATCCTCCTTCCCCGAGTTAGGTAAAGGCACAAAGACAACTATTATCAAGCACAGAGCCTTACACAATCTCTTACAATCATATAGATTGAAATTGCACTTAGCAAAAACCCCATAGACGTCTTACATCGCTCAACAACTTATTTATACCTTACAAAAGAGGCCTAAACATGGGCAAAACCCATGGGTCGACATCCCATACCTGTTACATAAACCCTAAAACCCAAAAATCCCGCGAAATGGGCGAGATCCTGTGATCTCCACTTCGCCTGGGTGCTCTGTCTTCGACTAGCCTGTCGAAGTCCCAAAAATGGTCAAACATGACCAACATTTCCTCAAAACTTGGTCGAGGGCCAACACGTTTCCCGCAAGTTTATGGGCCTCTTTGCCGCTCAAAATTAAAATAAATAGAAGGGGAAAGACAACGGACTACTGCCCAACGAGTTCTAAATAATCCTAAGGCTAAACTAACTAAAAACTAACTAACTAATCTAACTAATTCTAACTTATCCCTTGAGCAAACTAGAAGAATGAGTACAACGAAATATAACACCATCATAACCATAAATAGTTCATATATTCCAATGATAAATAAAAACAACAATGCTATAGATGCATAAAATAATAGTTGCACAATACATCTATAACATCATTTCTGTACCCATGAAGAAATATGTGACATCATGAGTAAACAAAATAGAGTGCAGAAATAACTCATACAACAAAATCCCATCTACTCAAGTAAATGATAAATGCATAAATAATAGTCTCTACTACATCCATAAAAGCCACAAATTTTCGAAATTCCTTATGCTCTTTATTACTCAGATATAATAGTACCATCTTTTGTTACAAAGGGAAAAAGTATTTCTTCCATTCAACTAGCTCTCTTTTATAAAACAAGAAAGAGACTCTTCAACTCTCATGACCATTCGTTTCGTTTTCCCTTAATTTTGTTTCTTTTACATTTCAAATTTATTTTGCATTTCGAAAATCTAAATGTGGGAGTTACAAATGGGATATGAAGAGACTCATGAGTGGTTACATTCGCCCTATAGCAGTTTACAAATGATATTTATCCAAATTTATTATTCATTCTGCTTGTTCGGCCATTTTCTGAATTTCTTGGGTCATTCTGGGCATTTCTGGCTCTAGTATGCTGAACAAAATCATTCAGGATTATTCTCCTCTGTCTCAGCTTTCCATCAAGCTATTTCTAGCTTGATTTCGTACCCTATAGCTTGAGGTATAATTGTTTGAAGTCTGCATAGTGGGTTATTCGTCAAAATTTAAGTTTCTTTTGTGTTTTGAATTTTTGGACCTTTTTTGCTCAATATTAGTGAACACTTTTTATTCCAACCTATTCTTCTCTCCTCTATATTTCTATCGAGCCCTCCTGGGCCTAATTTTGTTACTCGTAGCTCCAGATATGACTGTTTGAAGTATGCACAATACATTTCCCCCCCCAATTCGTGGCTTGTTTTTCTCTGCAATTTCTAAGATTTTTTGTCACTTTTCTGACCTTAATACCTCTACAATTGCATTCCTATGCTCGATACCTTTCCAATGAGGTATCATTGGATCAATTCCGACACGTGTAGCCCAAGATATGGCCATTTAAAAATGTTGCCTGAATGATATTTTGGGAGAGTTGGTCGGGTCAGAAACATTAGTCGGCGTCGGGAGATCTGGTCGGAGGATCGACATTGGGAAATCGGGTCGGAGGATTGGCGTCAAAAAAATTGGTCAACGTCGAGAGATTAGGTCAGAGGATCAACATCGGGAGAATTGGTCGGCGTCGGGAGATCGCGTCGAAAAAATTGGTCGACGTCGGGAGATTGCATCGGAGGATCGACGTCGGGAGAACTGGTTGGCGTCAGGAGATCGGTATCATTTTGGAATGGATGAATTCCGACGACAAAGAGAGTTCCAATATTTAATGTGGGTCCATCGAACCAGGGTGAAAGTTCCATGTTAACATTCGTGTTAGTGCCATGTCATATGGTACCAATGATATGGGGCCACGTGGGAGTGAGGTGGAAATGGTGAGATTTGGCTTATGAAACTTTGGGAGGCCATAAATTTTGATCCGAAACTCATATTTAAGTATGGTTACAGCTGTTGAAAAGATATCAACTAGAAGAATCCAACTATGGGGTTTATTTAGAGTAAATAATAGAATAAAAGAGAGGGAAAACTCAATAAAGAAAGAGAAGGACAAAAGGGAAGAAGATCAAAGGATTCCCCCACATACATCTCAAGGCTGGAGAAATCGTGAAGAAAGGATATCATGCTAACCTATTCCTGCAACCATAAAAGGAGAAGAAATCAGTTGCAATTAAGAGGACATCTGCCAACATTAGATTTCCTTGTCTTTAAGCAAACTCATGAATAAGTCTAGATTTTGAAGAACATCAAGAGTAGAGGTTTATCGAAGGTAATCATCTATGATCTGGATTAAATAACTATCATGATTGCCATATCTATCTAATATACATCACATAGAAATGATTAGTGACCTTATGAATCAAGTTAAGAGTTGTCCAATATATGAGAGTTTTAAATCCTAGGTCTGCACCTCTTCCTTCTATTCCTCCAATCAACCCATCCATTTGTCAACCTGGTTTCTACTTAGTTTTTCTTCATGGTGTGTTGAGTCATTTCAATTTTTTTTTTATCTTCCTATTTTCTTTTCATCATTTCCTTGCTCTTTATAATGTTAATACAAGTCATGATTTGAATTGAATAAGTCACATCACCATTGTTATGTCATTGTTGAGTTGCAAATAGATTAACTTAGGCCTATTGATGCAAAAAGATATTGATTGCAAGAATGCCCCCAATCTTGTAAACAATAGAACATGGACTATTTTATGAGTTTTAACATTCTAAAAATATTCAAAAGTTTAAATAACGATGTGTTGGCACCTCGCATGCGTTTGCATCTCCCTGTGCACTCACGATCATGTGTGTTTTCACCAGTTTATCCATCGCTACAAATTTCGTGCTAAGAATCATGCATGTTTGTTCCTCGAGCTGTTATTATTGCAGGGTTGTGTGTAATTATCATTACATGTGGTAAATGAACCCGAAATAACGCATACATTTGATCACCACTCTCAACAGGAGCATCTAGAACACAATGGATTCACCTCGAGAGCGTTGGCATTTGAACATAACAGAGCCAACATGGCTCAAACTGTTTGAAGCAATTCCAGAAATAAGAGATATATTTATCAGAGGTGAATGGTTTGAATTTATATGTGTCTTCAACGAACATCACACAGGAGTGGCCCTAATCTTCGTGCAAAACTTTTATGAGTTTCAGACTCATCTTAGGGACACCACCATTCATACTACATAACACTTCATCGCTTGAGCGTGCGCTCTCCCGATTAGTGGTGAGAGATGGTTTAAAAAGGGAAAATTGCCAGTTGAATTCTGCAACAAGTTTCTGGCGGCAGAACACCAAAACCCTGATTGGAGCCAGTGCATCTCAATTCTGTGGATTAAAGAAGAGTAGAGGGGCATTCTCATTGTAGTTCAAAGGTATATCACGGGAGAAGGTAGATTCTCAATCGTTCATTGTTGTCACATTAGATTCCTCATGCACTTAAATGGTGACAAGGAACTAAACCTTCCCTTCTATTTTCTTAAGAGCCTAACTAAAATTTCTAAGAGGATCCAAAATTACCCTAAATCGACGCATAGAAGCCTTTACCACTAGGGGTTCATTAAGATACTGGTTCTCTTTGCTTTAAACGAAATATAAATTCCCTCAACGTATTTTATGGAGTCTTTAGGGTTACATGAGGAAGGACAGGAAGATTATATCAGACAGGGAGAAGAACATGCCAGCCCAACAGTCCCACTGTCCCCTGAATATTATGAGGATAAGCCTGTGCCCACTACCATGCAATAAGACAAAACTCCCAAGTAAAAAACAAGCAGACACAAGAGGACTAAACCATCCAATCCTGAGATTATTACAAAAGAATTTGTCCTAGTAGACACCCTGATTAAGGAATCCCTTGAGGCCAAACAAAGAAAAAGAGGAAAGGGAGCCAGGCCCTGAAATGCCAAGAAAACCTAATAGAAAAACCAGGCTCACAAACCAATTAAGGTTAAATTCCAAGGCATTGTTTAATCCATCCTTAAAGGAGAAAAAACCCATAATAATCGAGGATGAGGACATTGAAGACGACCTCTATGAATTTTCCAATATGGAGGAGATGACTATACATACATTGAAAGGGATGACAGGGGATAATGCAAGGCATAAATGCAGTAAAGGGGAGACCTTAGGTGTAAAATATACTGCTGTAAAAACATAATATACTGGAGATCTAGAATCAAAACAAAATGTGATGATACTTTGAGAAGAACTCTGATGACATAACTCCAGATGCAGAGCTGACCCCTGAGCAGGTTCCCCATGATTTCAAACCATAGATCAGAGGAAAAACATTGATGATGCATGAACCTGTGAGAGAAACCATTGATAAAAAACTTGAGAAAACACCCAGATATGAAACGAGGCCAAGGAAATCCAAGCTTTCGATTGACCTCAATAAACCTGTTGTAGAGGAAGAGCAGAGGCTCAAGAATGGAAGCAAAGTAAAGACATTAATCAAGACAAAAGTTGAATATGACAGGGACATGAATGACAACCACCAAGTGCAAGATCTCAAGCAACAAAATGATGACACGAGGCAACCAATTTAGAGTCTACAACAACAAAAACAAGCCTTTGAACTGCAATACACAAAGATGCAGAAAAAGTATCAGAAGTTGCAAAAGAAGCATAAGAAAACATGCATGTTCTTGAAGGAGATAATCTAAATATCTATTGTTGTCAAAGGGTTAAGGAATTCGAGACCTATGTCATCTCGATCCACTTGTTTTCAAGGTTGGTCTCCAGTTTTTGGTCTATGTGGGCATCCATGCAAAGTCAACTTCCAACAAAAATTACAAAGACTTTTTCTATGCATCTTGTTTACTTCAGTTATGAACAATAAGTTCTAGTTGCACTGATAGAATTTTGTTTGAGTCTAGTTAGAGGCACTGCTGGCACTTGTAATAAGTTGCTATTTTTTTATAAGAACAATGTTTTTGAGGTCGAATTAATGAGGATTTATGAATTGACACTTCAGCTCAACTCCACTCAGTTCAAACAAATGTTTACAGATTGTAATTAGGCAGTAACAATGAAGTTGTATCTACATGATCCGATTGTGATGTAAAGTTGAACTTTAGAGTTTAGAGCCTGGATAGGTAATCTAACCCTCTCTGCATGAAGATAAATAGAGGGATCTTTGAATCTAAAATGGTTCATATTTTTGGGATATCAAGCAACAAGATTTTGACTGGGCCTTGAAGCATAAAACTGTTAAGTTTCCCGCCTGGTGAATATAATTTTTGGTGACAGACCATGTTTTCTCAAATCTCGTGTGTCTTCTTATCTTATCTAGATGCAAATTGAAATGTATGCAAAGTATTGTTTCTTTTCTTTTCAACTATTGTCTCAATGAACTGTTTATTGTCATGCAACCCGATCTCAGCTATTGTTTCATCGAATAGTTTATTGTAATACAACATGTTTGGATGATTTGTGTCTAGGTACATGTTTTAGATCTGAAATATTATTTCAAGTCTGAAATTTCATACAACAACACATTGTATGCTTGTTTGTATTTCCCTTTTTTTATTCTTCATATATTTATCTTCTCACCAAAATGCATGCCACCAACTAAGGGAAACCTTATAGTGATATTGTTGAACAATCCAACTAGGTCTATACCCTTGAAAATGTATCTATCAGCTGACCAAAAAACTTAATTCATAAAAACCAATCATTCCAACAATTCAGGTGGCCTAGCTCTGCCGTTTAACAGTCAGATGCAAACCATAGGACCAACATCTTCTGGTGCCATTGCTAGGGAATGGAGTAATGAATTATCTTTCCCTGGGAAAATGATGATGATCATATATGATCTTTTATGGTGAACAAAGATCAGTCACAAAACTGATTGCCATGTTTCACCTGGCGACTCCACTAAATGAAAATCTATTAAGGAATTATGTCTCCCAAGAAGGGATTCAGGAAATCAAATCCTGAGCATATTAAATCCTCAAAAGTCAACCTTGATATGAATGGTGACACAAGAACCTCTGATCCAGAGAGACAATTAAGGAATACTACCATTGCTCAAATATACCCCTTTCCATCCAAAGGCAAGTCTACATCTGAAAAAGATGCCCCTGTCCTCAACAAGAAGCAACCTGAGTTTGTTATTTTTGAAAACCCCGTGTAATTATCTCTCAGACATCTCCTGTCTCAACCTCTGCCTCATCATCTTCTCAAGCAACCACACCCACATCTCCTCCCTAGCCTCAAATCCAAGTTTTCCTAAACATGGTTGTCAACAGGATGGATGCCATCATTACAACCATGTATGCACCTTTAGTGCTGCCTCAAAACTTAAATGAATTTCCAACTGGTGACTACATGAAATATCTGCCCAGATACAATGGTGAGGGAGATGTGACTGTTGAATAAATTCTAGTAAAATTTTATAGCTTTGTATACAATGTTAACATTGAACATGCAGATGTATGGATGAGGTTGTTTATGTAGAGCCTGGATGGAGAGGTAAGGAAGTGGTTTTGTGGTCTAAATACAACTTCTATCACATGCATTGA
This sequence comes from Picea engelmannii, assembly GCA_009831015.1. Classification (NCBI taxonomy): domain Eukaryota; kingdom Viridiplantae; phylum Streptophyta; class Pinopsida; order Pinales; family Pinaceae; genus Picea; species Picea engelmannii. The sequence continues at coordinate 82,623 of ML810725.1, forward strand.
GGCGTTGGATGATTTATTTCTAAACCAATGGGGAGATAGGAGAGGTTACCTATACTACATCATTGAGTTTGGGGCTTTGAGAAGGAAAAATGGTGAGTCTATATCAGACTTCACTAAGAGGTTCAATAATATGTATAACAAGATCCCCGATGAGATCAAGTCAACTGAATCTTCAACCAAGATCACATTTGCAAATGTATTTGATGCATAATTTTCTCTTCTGTTGAGGGAGAGGAGGTCCACCACCTTGCTGTCTATGCAAGAGGCAACCATTGAGGTTGAGTCTAACATCGTAGCATCAGAAAAATTGAAGAACAAATCACATAGGGACAAAAAGAAGTAGAGGGAAGAGATTCCTTCTTCTTCTAACCCAATGAAATCTGACCCAAAGCTAGATGAGGTGAATCGAACCTTGAAATCCCTAACTTCAGAAATAACAAAACTGAAATGGGAAGCCAAGTATCCAAATAGACCATATCAAGATGTTGCAAACATAAATACTAATAAGTTTAGAAGGTGTAATAATGCCCCTCAAATCATGCAGAGGGAGAGGAGAAATGTTGAAGATCAGAGGGTTGTTCCTCCTTTTCAGAACAATGAAGTTGAGGAGATGGATGTGGGTAATGATGATAGAGATGTTTCTGCTATACTGTTTAATGAAACTGATCTCTATCCTAGTCATCTAACACAACAGGATTATGAAATCTCCCAATTGTCAAACGATTTTGATGATGATGGGAAGGGAGAGGATATTTTTCAAAGCCAGCCCCAAAAGAAGTAAAATTTGAGGCCTAGGCTAGGGGTTCCCAAGACAAATGTACCCAATCAAAATAAGAAATCAGATTCCCCTCCCAAGCAAGGTCGAATAAAAGATGCAACAAATAAAACAGATCAACCACAACCAACAAAACCTATTGTTCCAGAGGTAAAAGAAGCAGACAAACAACCAAATTATTTCAACATAGAGCATGAGCTAAGAAAAATCAAGATCCCATACCTTTGACAAAATTACTGAAAAATGAGCCTTTCAAGAAGTCTATATGAAGGTTTTTAAACCTTCTGCTCTTGCTATCTCAACTAATATAATAAGCTTGCAGGAAGAAAACCATGCCATCACTGTTGGCCCACACATTGAAGATGGGTCTGATGCCTCCACACCTTTTTACATATCCTTGAATGTACATGAACAAATCCTGCATAACTTTCTAAAGGACTCAGGGGCCTCTCATAATGCCATGCCTAAGGTTGTTATGGAAGAGTTAGGGCTAGAAATTACCAAGCCTTACCAGGAACTTTACTCTTTTTATTCCAAAAAGGTTAAATGCTTGGGATTAATTAAAGATCTAGTTGTTTCTCTATATTAGTTGCTCATGAAAAATGTAGTTATGGATATTGTTGTAGCTGATATACCCCCTAAGTATGACAAGCTATTATCTAGGTCTTGAGTCAAGAATGTAGGAGGATCCCTGCAGATGGATATTAAATATGCAACCATCCCTGTCTTCAGAGGATAACACAAAATATTGTACATAGAGTTCAGGTTGGCTTACATTGTGAGTGATCATCAGAATCCAAGTAATCATCAAATTTAGGTTGTTGAGGATGAAATTGGATCATCTATTTTTCATATAAATGATGATGTTTCAGAAATACCAGTCAACAAATGCATAAATCAGCCAGAGGTAGACCAAGGAAATGAATTCTGGAAGATGTATTTTGATTTATCATCTTCAAAGGAAGGTTTTGGTGTTGGTATAGTCCTCATTTCCCCTTCAAAGGAGGTGGTGTCACTTTCATACAAATTAGAATTTGAAATAACTAACAACATAGCGGAGTACGAGGCCTTGGTGTTGGGGTTGAGAGATGCTAAAGGCATGGCCATTGAAAAATTGGCAGTCTTTAGTGATTCTGAACTGGTTGTTAATCAGATGAGGGGCATTTATCAAACAAATCAATTGAGGCTTAGACAATACATAAATGAGGTATGAGACACAGTTGACAATTTCTTCCTAACATTCAATATTTCCTTTGTCCCCATAGATTCTAATCAAAGGGACGACTCTTTAGCTTTGGCTACTAGTAATTTCAAGCCTCCCATTGGTCCATGTTATCGCACAATATGTACTTTCCCCAAGCCCAAGGCAAGTTAGACAAGATTGGCATAACAATGGGGTGACCTATCACTATCACCTTAATAGGAAACCCCTTTCAGTTTAGGAGTATGTTAAAATACCCCAAGGGAGATGTCCCCAATGACCTAAAGGGCTGATGAAGCTAAAGAAAGGATGCAAAGATACCCCCCTCTCACTGGTCACTCAAGTCAAAGGTCTTATGTCTTAAGGGATGAAGAAAATGTAATAGATGAAGTGTACCTACCCAGAACAAGAAAACAAGCAAAAAATATGGTAGATTCAAGTACAAAATGATGTTAGTGCTTCAATAAGATAGTAAACCATTGAAATGTATGCTAACTAATATAAAATTGCAGAAAAATGAAAGTTTACAACAACAATAAGTATTTTATAACAACTGCAAGAAATATTCCTCAAAATTGCTTGTTTAGACAATGAAAAGATATCATTTACTAGGTAGAATGATAATCAATTGTCACAAGAAAATTTAGAGGTGTTTAGCTAGCATTTAATTTAGATTATGCAAAACAATTTCTGCATTAAGATGGCTGTAACAATGATCTATAACAACAAGAAGTAAATTAGTTATCTAGGCTAGGTTAGAGTTAGTTTTAGTTAGTGAAAGCTAGAAAGTTCAAGGTATGAGTGTTGGTTTGATCTCTCAACAAAAGAAGTGTAAGGACTAGTGCCATTAAGGGATTATGGAGTCAAAATTTCAGTGACATTCATTTTGAGTAAGCAACAAAATGATTATCTTATCCAAGTAAAGATGAATCTTAGAAGAGTATTAACTTAAGTATTATAGGATTCAATCTTTGAGGAGGTGAGCTACTAGAGAATAAGTACTTCTAGGCCCTAGCGGGTTTCCTCCTTCTTAGATAATTGAAGAAATATTTAGGTGCAACCACAATTGATCAAGACCTCTAAATCGCTACCACTTTAGGGATTTAGAGGATTGTCAATATAAACCAATTAGGAAAAATCTAGAAAATACAAAGTGAATAAGTAGTAACTTAAGTTCTTAACTTCTAGGGTTTATCAAGCATGCAATTTCATAATCTTTACTATGAGCAAGAAAAAATACCATAACCATTTACAAGTAATGACAAAAGAAGATTTACTTACTTCACCAAGAATAATCATGCATGCAAACACTATATTATCAAATGACTTCACCAAAATTGATCCAAGTTGCAAGTAGAAGACTCTAAAGAGAGGTGCGCCTCACAATTTCAGCCAATAAACCCTAAATAGGGCACAAATTTCAGTCCACTTCCTCTTGTGTGAGGAGTTGTTATGTCAAAATGAGAGTACTTTATCTCTATTTATACAAAACTTTGACCCTTAATTAATTTTAGGTCAAAATTAAGGCGGACCTGGCACATTTACATTAAAATCCAAATTTGACATAAATAAAATTAATTATCATCTAAAAACATCTCCAAGGGTGACGTCATGCCATTCTAGGGTGACGTTGAGGCCCTAAAGTGGAATTTTGGGCCTGAAAGGTAGGGCGCTTAGCCTCCAAAGGCCCTAGATGAAGCCCACATGTGCCACTGGGCTCATAAATGCCTCCAAAAAAAAAAACCCTAGCTCTGGATGACGTCCAGGGTCATGATGGTGACATCATGTGCCTTCTAGGGCCAACGTCCACAAGGAAGAGCAATATATACCTGGGTTTAAGTCAGTGAGGGTGCCTCCAAAGGAAACTTTCTTTTTCCTGGGGAAAATCTTCAGTTTCTTCTTACCCCTAGCTAGAGTTGCAACATCGATCTATGGGATTTAAGCCCTCATGAAGGTCCGATATAATCATTCCCTCACATGTACCTGTTCACCAGGAAAGGTCCTACAACAACAAAAAGTAATCCCTCCAGGAGTTCATAAGTCACAGGGATCATATCATGTAAATCACATCCAATAATTAAATTACCCAAACATGTGCATCAAACCCCCCTTAACCCAGACAAATTCTCAAAAACATTATGCAATTTAACAAGTTAGGTTTGGAGAAGGTCCTAGGGTGTCCTATTGGGCTAACCTCCCTTAAGTTTGGGGTGTTTCCCAGGTGGGAGCCAATCCAAGTCATGTAAGTGTATGAGGTGACATGGGGTAAGTGTTTGGGCATGGGGTGCAATAATAACAAGGAAATGTATGTCTTACCTATGGGTGCCTTTGTAGAGGGTGAGATGCACCTTGTCATAAATGGAATTGTTTCCTAGCCCATTGATTGCCTTTTATTCTTAGCATTATTTCTTTTGATATTTTTCTTTTGTGCTTCAAGGGAAAAAATGACGGCCACTGTCCTGGATTGATGACCAGAGGTGACAGTGTCATCCAAAAACATTTCATGGAGATGAGAAGGCTGACTTTTGATGAGATCCCATTTCTCTTGGCTATGCCACCAAGATCCACTACCCTGGTTTGGTGACCAAATAGGTGGTAGTGTCATACTGCTACATGCCCATGGTCATAATAGGTTGGCTCGTGATGAGACCTCCTATCCACCAATTAGTACCTTGAGTGTTTATGTATCTTATGGGTCCCATTTTCTTACTGAGAAGATTTTTACTGCTTTTTAGGGAATCCTTGGGAGAAACATATCAAAGGTTTCACATTGGATTTTAACTCTTGCCATCTACTTTTACCCTCTGGGCCTTTAGCTCCTTCTTCCCATAAGGCAAGGTACAACCCTTCCTAGTGTGGGAAATCCCAATGCCCAAACAAAGGTAGGGGAAGATGAGAGGAATAAAGATGGAAAGTGGTAAGTATGGAGGGAACAAATGATGAAATTTCACAGACCCACTGTTGGCACAGGGGTAGACCCATGGTTCAGTTCTAACGGCACACCAACAAGCCTTAACTACTGGCCCTTTTGGAAACACCTACGAAACAGATGCAGTCTCACCCGAAGTAGCAATAGTAGGTTGCAGGACACAAGTGTCTGTTGAAATAATGTAACTGCGAAGAGCATTCTTATTATTATTTTATTCATTGGATTAAATCCCCATTGTGGATTAATCATGTCATTATTATTATTATTGTTATTGGATTAATCCCCATTGTGGATTAATCATGTCATTATTATTATTATTGTTATTGGATTAATCCCCATTGTGGATTAATCATGTC
>ML810725.1:90293-100331 GCA_009831015.1 Picea engelmannii
ACATCAACTATAAGGCGCTACCATACATATGGAAAGCTGTCATAGGTTTACCAGAACTCAAAGGTGACCATGAGGGCGTATGAGATGGATGTGCACAAGGGAAGAACGCCAAGAACCCGTTTTCGAAGAGGGACAACAAGGTAGAAGGAGTCCTAGAACTCATTCATTCAGATGTATGTGGCCCAATGCCATCATCCTCCAATAATGGGTGTGTGTACTATGTATCATTCATTAATGATTATTCTCGTAAAAGACCTGGATATATTTGAAGTATTCAACAAGATCAAGGAATTCAAAGCCTTGATAAGAGAACCCTTCTGTAAGGAAGATTAAGATACTCAGGTCAGATAATGGAGGAAAATATACCTCAAAAGAATCCGTGAATATCTGCAAAGATGTTGGGATCAAGATCTCCAACAAAGCGGTGTAGCTGAACGAAAGAACATAACCATGCTGGAAGCTGTGAAGATCAAGATCTTTCTATGTGCTTATGGGTAGAAGCAACAATGATAGCTCACAACTCACTTGCTCATTATCTTATGAGGCAAGCTGCAATTACCAATTGGAGAGAGGAGAAGAAGAGTGGCGCATCTCTTGGGGAGGACTTTCTGTATTGGTTTGAATTATCTCTTGAACATTGTATAAGCTATTTATGATAAGGAAGTTTTTACTTGGTTTTCTTCCCCTAGAGGGTTTCCCAGGATAAATGCTATGTCTCTTGTGAATGTGTATTTCTCAGTGATCTTGTTCTTATTATGCTCTTGTCTATTGAAATGCAAAGAACTATAATAATGGCATAAACATTAACAATGTCTACAACCAGAGGAAATGCAAAGTGGACACAAAACAATAACACACAACAATCTAGTTATTCTTTACCTCTCTTAATCTTACCTCGCAAGTTATATCTCAGATCTAACACAATAATGCAATAACAACATATCCAATGACAAAGAACACATCATCAATCACACATAACAACAAGATATACGTGGTTCACCCTCTCCTTAGGGCTACGTCCACATAACTGCGTTTCTTGATATATTAAGATGGAAACATACAGTTCTATCTGCGCACTTAGCTTGTAGATCTCTCTCTCTCTTTCTCTCTCTTCTCTATCTCCCCTCCCTGCGCACCCAGCTGCAGGGTTGATCTTCGCACCCAGCTGAATATCTTGAAATACAAGAATGCTCTCACGCACAACACTTCTCTCTCGCTTGATACACCATAATCGCAACAACAATGATTATCCTCGAGCGAACCCCACCTATTCTCTTAGACCTTTATTTATACATTACAATGACTCTCAGACCATTAGGCTGAAACCTAGGTGTCAAAACCCTAATTTCCAAAACCCTAGGTGTCTAAAACCCTAGGTCCACTTGACCGGTATTTTCAGGGCTTCGCCAGCCTGTCTCTCCATCTTTCCCACGAGGTGCTCCAAAGCACTTCTTGATGTCTTTTTCGACTTGCTGAGTTGTCCTCGATCCATATTCTTTGCTGATCTGTCTTCCTCGATCTTTTCGTCCAACGACTCATTTTCCCTTACTTCGCTCCTTCTTTTCTGCTTCTTTGTCCACTTTGACCCATTCTTAGTCATTGTGCCTTCTGCGCAGTTCGTACTTCACCTTTCCTTTTCCTTATTCTTTACTTTCTTTCTTAATCATAACCAAGTGCCAACAGGCCCCCAACACTCACCTGTGACTCATCCCAAGTCATTGCAGGACTAAACTCTCTGTGTTACTTCGACTATAGACTATGCAAAGCAGCCTGTGCTTTCTGCTCTGTCCTTCCCTCTCGTGTGCATATTGTCCTTTCTGTGTTTGGTACCCAGTTTTAACTACACTTGGTACCTAGACCCGTCTTCCTTTTCTTTACTGAGTGCTGCAAGGCAGATGGCTATCATAATACAATTTCAACTGGCTCCCATTCACTAAACCTTCCTTCCATTCCCCATTCACTGTCTTCAACTACGCAACTTTTCCTTCTGTGACATAGGCGACCTCAAATGGCCCAAGCCAATGTTTCCTGAACTTTCTTGGATGCTTCATGAATTTGATGTCATATACCAATACCAGATCTCCTTGCTTGAATGCCTTTTTCTTAATATGCCTATCGTGGTAGGCCTTCTCTCGTTCCTTTTGTACCTGCTGATGAAATCCTTCAATAAATCTACTTTCTTCTAGTTCCACCAACTGTGCAAGCCTCTCTTGAACATTGCCAGTGTCATCCATATCTATAAATGCTGCAATTCGTAAGCTAGGAACCAAATATTCCATAGGGACTACTGCTTCTAGACCATAAACCAACTTAAAGGGAGTCTCCATTGTCATATTCTTGCAAGTAGTTCGATACACCCATAATACTGCTGGCATTCTCAAATCCCAATCGTCTCAATTCACACTACAAATCTTCATCAGTGCTGTCTCCAAGATCTTATTGAAAGATTCAACCGTACCATTCACCTGTGGGTGGTATGGTGTGCTCTTCTAATGGTGGAATTCAATTTCCCAAGTCAAAGCTTCAATAGTCTTATTAATAAAATGTGTACCTTGATCCCTCATAAGGATATTTGGGCATCCAAATCTGGTTATGATATCATAAAATATAAATCACGCAGTTGTAGTTGCACTACAGTCCTTAAATACTCTTGCTTTTGCCCATCCGGTCAAATACTCTGTCACAGTGATGATGTAGCGAGCTCCCGTGCACTTCCTAGGTGGGTTGATAGGTCCCACGAAGTCAATGGCCCATTTCTCAAATGCCTGTAAGGTTAGCTGAAGTGCTAAAGGAATTTCATCTCTTCTGGAAGGCTTTCCTACCCTCTGGCATACATCACATGCTTTATAGTATTCCTTAGCATCCTTATGTAAAGTAGGCCACCAGAGGCCAGCTCTAAGAACCTTATGCGCTGTTTCTTTCCTTGCATAATGTCCTCCTGCGATGCCTTCATGTGCTTCTACAAGGATCAATGGTATTTTTTCCTCCATAACACATCTCCTCAAGATCTCATCAGGTCCCATATTGTATAGCTGCCCAATTATAAGTGCAAAATATGCAGCGCGAACTACCAGTTGTTTCTTCTAGATAATTGTATATTCACTAGGTGCCATTCCTGTAGACAAGAACTGGATTATCTCTGTGAAGTGATCATCAACTCTTATGATGGCTAGCAACTGTGCATATGGTAGTGTATTCTCCAAGCTTGTAGGTTTCTCTCCATGCTCCAACCTCGACAAGTGCTCAGGTCCTGTTATCCCCGATTTCTAGGGATAACTAGGAGATCATGTCTCGAGACCCACAGGTCCTAGACATGGAGTACCGAGAGCAGGATTGACCTGAGCATGGCCCTGGAGGGCCTATGCTTCTTCTTCTTCATCAGACTTGTCCTGTCAGTAGCAACAACATCCATCGCCTTCGGCTTAGATTTGTATCGAAGAAGACTCTTGCTCTGTGAGGTAATTGGTCCAGGTATCATGGTATGTGTTGTATTTGATCATTATAAATTTCAGATATATGCATCAGATTCCTTTCATTTCTGACGATTGCTTGGATCTTACACTAACCCACTTGAACATGGTTGGGGGGATTGATGGGGTACCCTAGCAAGCTTGTGCCCATAGGTTTTGGTTAGCCGGGGATTTTAAAGAGCCATCGTCCACTCCCATCATATTATCATTTTTTGCATCTTATCTCCCACTCATCTATCCCATTCCCCTAGTCTGGACATTAGGATGACCTATTTGTGGGGTTACACCTTATCTTGTGGGAAGAAGGGGCTAAAGGCCCAGGAGGTAAAAGCAGTTGGTAAGAGATAAATGCCATAAAAAAATGAAACCTAGATATGCCTCGCCCAGGGATCCCTGAGAAGGCAATAAAAAGCCTCTCAATAAGAAACAAGAGGGACCCGAAGAGAAATAATAAAACAAGACCTAGCTAAGAGGATCGGGGGTCTCATCACGAGCCAACCCATTATGTTCATGGGTACCTAGCGATATGACATTGCCATTATCTGGTTACCACGCCAGGGCAGTGACCTTTGGTTGCATGGGCAAGGGAAAGGGGGTCTCATCACGAGCCAGCCTTATCATCTCTGCGAAAGTACTTGTGGGTAACACTGTCAGCTCTGGTCACCACGCCAAGGCAGTGTCCTCTAGTTAGACCTTGAAATAAAAAGAAAGAAAAAGTAATAAATAAAAGCAATAATAAAGGCAATAAAGGGCTTGGAAAGAATTGCATCCATGACAGGTACAACTTGCCTCCTACAAAGGCACCCATGGATAATATCACCCCTATCTTTCACTATGTCTGGACATCCTTGGACCACACCACCTTGTAATACATGGCTTGGATGATATCCTCTGGAAACTTTCCTTTTCTTATGGATGCTGGCCCAATAGGGCGTTTTTTCTTTTTCTTCATCTTTGTATAGTAGGTCATTGCAATATCTTTGAGCTATTGGATGATATACTAGGGGTTTTATGCATGCATTTGATAAAATTAATGATGAGATATGATTGAAATTTCTATGATCCCTAGGACTAATGAGAACATGGAGGGCGAAGTTTTTGATGTGCAGGACCATGCCCGATGGACAGGTATCAAGTGGACCGGTACACATGGGGAGATGACTAGCTCAGACCTCCATGGGGTTGAAGAGCCCATCAGATGGCTGCTGGGATCTCATCAGGGGTAGAGACTGGACAATGATTGATCGAGCCTTTGCACGAGATAAGAAGAAGGATATTTTCATCCAGGACACCTTGGCTGAGCCCAGCCCTAGGGGGTTGACCCACTGCAGGTGGAACGTGTCACTCTGATGGCCTAGGACGTCATCTAGGAGCCCTTGACATCACCTCTAGTGTATTGTGCCTTGACAGAGAATTTTGGCACGTGTGGCAGAGTTTGGAGGCCCAAAGAGGGCCAACGTTTGTCATCTAGTGCTGTGATTTTCCCTAAAAAGGGCCAACGTCTCCCTCAAAGGGGCTAGACGTCTTGCTCATTGCTCATTTAGGGTTTTCTTTTAGCAGTTTAATGTAAAACAGTATGATTTTAGTTATTAGCCTTGTTGGCTATTTTAATGACCTAATTTTAATTAAAGGTCATTGGATGATAAAGATTGAGGATGTTTTCCCTCATTTTAACATAACACAATTCACTCACACTTGTGAGGTCTGATTTTTGCACCCTTCTTGGGTATATTTTCTTGCTAAGTGAGTTGCACTTGTTATTGGAAGGATATTTTTGGCATCTTGTGGCATTTCTCTCAAGGAAGGTTTACAACTGGGGTTTTCTTATGCTTCTCTTCATGATATGTAAGTGATTTTCTTGCAAAACTTCTTAAATGAATGGTTGTAGGTGTAATTTCTTGCATTTTCTTATTAAATTTCTGATTCAAAACCCTAGGTAACAAGCACACAAGTAGTTCATTGTTACATGTCCCCTTAGAGAGAAATTTTTCAGCCATTGAAGAAGAAGGATTGAGCCTAGCCTTTGCTACACTCATCTTGCTTCTTCCCTCAAGCTAGCGTTGAATTTTATAGGTTGAAAGAGGGTGACGTCCTAGGCCTAGGTTATCTACACCTAGGGCCATCATTTTCTAGGGTTTGAAAGCCTTGTCCTTGCAACACTTTCTCCCTTAGACTTATTATTTCTGCTAGCCATTTTTCCAAGTTGACCTAAAGAAGGAGGAAAGAGCACGAGGCCTTGCTTAAGCAACACCAGAGTGAGCCTCTTTCCCCTAGGGTTTTGATTCTAGGGCCCTACCTTTGCAGCACCTTAGAACCCTTCCTTCAAGTCTTTAGGTCATCATCCTTTCAAAACCTTGTTCCCTTCTCTTGCTTGACTCCATATACCCTAAGGCACTGATTTCTAACCTCCAACGTTGAAGTCTTGGTGTACAAAACCACTTTCAAAACTATAATTTTGAAACCCTAACTAACAAACTAACCTAATTAGGGCTGATGTCATAGTTGGTTATCTCATCTTGACACAACAAAAGTTGAATATAAGCAATAAAATGACGATTTGAAGCATTTATTGAGCAAATTGTTGATTGGATACATTGTTAGCTTAGTCATCTTGATAGATATTGATGAATGGATGCTCTTACATAGCTAATTAACAAAATGTTAACTTCATTTGTATCTATTGCTTTACATTGCTTATTAAATAATAGCAGATAGTTACTGAAGTACTAACCCTTTGAGTTATAGCCTGCATATATATATTGTATTGCTGTTGTCTTGTTCTGGGCAGGTGTTTTCAATTGGGCATACACTTCATTATTGGTTGTTAGCCGGACTATCTGACCTAGGTGGTAACCTGTGAGGAGGAAACTTTAACCTTGCTTTATACCTTAGTCTCTTCAAAACCCCAGGTTGCCGGGGACTTCTCCCCTGGGTTAACCTCCCTAAACAGAAAGAACCTCCCCATTGAGGTGACATTGGGTGGGGAAGGTTCCTGTTACGCCGGTTTGATCTCTATCCTTTAGCCTTCGACCTAAACTACAAATTGTGCGATAACATTTGGGCACTGTTGCCAGGGAACACTGAGTCAATTTTCCTCAACGATAAATCTTTTGGTAAGCCTTGCCTCAAAGACATTTCTCTTACAAGCTTACCTGGCGACTCCACTAGACCTTATTTCCCCTATTCTTTTGTAGTTCCAGGAAAACTATCTGGCGACTCCACTAATATTTCTTAGGGTGCCACATTACTTTCTGTGATATTTTCAAGTTATGGGATCATGGCACACTGGGAGCAAATGTATCCAAGTATTGACTTAAAAAGTTTTCAAGGATACCCAAATTACTTTGATACAAAATGGCTAGACAACTCTCCAACGTTTTTGGGCCTCCCAACTTCTCACATAGTAAATTTTTTGGAATATTTGAGCGAGATAAAGTTGGGAGGAGAGGATGCTCTTATAAAGGTTTTCTTACTCACTCTGCCATCCTACTTACAAAATCGTTTTAAGAGTTGTTGCAAGGACATGGGTATATCATCTTTCATACACCTCATCAGTAGGTTTATAGACCTTACTAAGCCAGATTGCCAAATGTATGAAGATGTCCTTCAAAACCTCATGGTAACCTTACACCACAAAGGATTCACCCCTGAGATTGTAGAAGATCTCAGGATAGCTTATCATGATCAATACCAAGAATCCTCTGATATAAGAGACGAGGTTTATGAAGACCATTATCAACACCTTGAAGAGGAGCAAGACCTCTCCCATAATCCAATAGAATGCAACAAATATATAACCAGAGACGTGAATTATGAGGATGAAGCACCAGTAATCGCTCCTCAGTCTAATGAAGCTCTCCAAGATCCTGTCCCTCCTACACAAGATGAAGAGAATGAGGTAAGTCATTTTCCTTCTTTTGATGATACCTTGTTCTATGACTTAGAGAATGAAGAAGGAATGGAACCCCTGGACAAGCTAGATCCCCTATGTCTCAAGACTGAAGATGTAGAGGCAGATCTTCCACCTGATGAAGCTATCCAAATACTTGAAGCTCTTGCACAGGAAGGATTAAGTAAGGTATTTCTCCCTTCCAAGTTTTTAGTGGTTCTTTACCTTATGACATAGAGAGTACAGAAGTATTGGATGTTTTCACTCCTCCATGTTATGATACAGATACTAACATAGCTGATTTTGACGAATTCATACATGTTGGGAGATGTAGATGGGATGCATTTAGTTATGATACAGATCCCATCTATGACATAAAAAGTCATCTCCAAGTGTTGCCTTCACAATTATCACAACAAGCTCTTGAACAGTGGCAACAGGGAGATGAGATTTTTACTGACTCTCCACAAACACCCAAGGTTGACCGAGTACAACATTTGCCTGATGATTTCCGGTCTTACCTTGAGGCCTTTGATGAGTACTCCTCCGAGCACTTAGATTTACCCTATGAAGATGACTATCAACCGCCACTATGCTTGGATTTTGATAGGAGTAAGAACATTGTTTGCCTAAAGAAGGATTCTCATGACTTTTCACTCCAACCACCTGTCATTACTTTACCGTGCTTTTCCATTAAAGGTGTAGTTGGGAAGTACCTTTTTTATGTTGATTTTCCTCCTAGGAAAACCTTAGACTCCAAGGGTTGGTTGGGTACTGCAAGTTCGAGTCAGTTATCCTAGTTTTTAAACTTTCCCTTGATAGTTTTCCAGTCGTCTGCTAGATCTTGTTCGACCCCTTCCTTGACTTCAGAGCGTGAGGATGTCTTAGGTAGCCAGTTTGCAGGCCCATTTCGTCAGTTTTCTGAACCTTGCATTTTTCATGACCCTTTCTTGAAGTGGATTGAATGCTTTCCTCAAAGACGGACTTGGCAGGATTTTATCCCTCCCACCCGCCTCCATGAGTTAGACTTTGAGATCCCCAATGATATGATATATTTTGTCACTATTTTGGTTTATGATGAAGCACAAAGGCAGATATCAAGGAACATTGCTAGATTGGCTTCATTGGTTGTTTGACTACACCAACATCCAACTAACAGGTAAGTATAGGTAAGTATTTCACCTTTCTATTCGCATTTATGATTACTTTATATATATGCGGGGTGGAAATACCACCCCACCCTGGTTACTGATACCCTTTTCGAGTCTGAGCAGGTCTATAGGTTTATGCCAGAGATGCTGAGGTTCTCATGCGCTCTACGGTGAGCACATGTCCCCAAGTTGGAGCCAGATGTTATCCCCGATTTCTAGGGATAATTAGGAGATCATGTCTCGAGGCCCACAGGTCCTAGACATGGAGTACCGAGAGCAGGATTGACCTGAGCATGGCCCTGGAGGGCCTATGTTTCTTCTTCTTCATCAGACTTGTCCTGTCAGCAGCAACAACATCCATCACCTTCGGCTTAGACTTGTATCGGAGAAGACTCTTTCTCCGTGAGGTAATTGGTCCAAGTATCATGGTATGTGTCGTATTTGATCATTATAACTTTCAGATATATGCATCAGATTCCTTTCATTTATGACAACTGCTTGGATCTTACACTAACCCACTTGAACATGGTTGGGGGGATTAACGGGGTACCCTAGTAAGCTTGTGCCCATAGATTTTGGTTAGCCACCAGGGGGGATTTTGAAGAGCCATCATCCGCTCCCATCATATTATCATTTTTTGCATCTTATCTCCCACTCATCTATCCCATTCCCCTAGTCCGGACATTAGGATGACCTATTTGTGGGGTTACACCTTATCTTGTGGGAAGAAGGGGCTAAAGGCCCAGGAGGTAAAAGCAGTTGGTAAAAGATAAAAGCCATAAAAAAATGAAACCTAGAGATGCCTCGCCCAGGGATCCCCAAGAAGGCAATAAAAATCCTCTCAATAAGAAACAAGAGGGACCCGAAGAGAAATAATAAAACAAGACCTAGCTAAGAGGATGGGGGGTCTCATCATGAGCCAGCCCATTATGTTCATGTGTACCTAGCGATATGACATTGCCATTATCTAGTTACCACGCTAGGGCAGTGACCTTTGGTTGCATGGCCAAGGGAAAGGGGGTCTCATCACGAGCCAACCTTATCATCTCTGCAAAAGTACTTATGGGTAACACTGTCAGCTCTTGTCACCACGCAAAGGCAGTGTCCTCTAGTTAGACCTTGAAATAAAAAGAAAGAAAAAGTAATAAAGAAAAGCAAGAATAAAGGCAATAAAGGGCTTGGAAAGAATTGCATCCATGACAGGTACAACTCGCCTCCTACAAAGGCACCCAGAGATAATATCACCCCTGTCTTTCACTATGTCTGGACATCCTTGGACCACACCACCTCATAATACATGGCTTGGATGATATCCTCTGGAAACTTTCCTTTTCTTATGGATGCTGGCCCAATAGGGCGTTTTGTCTTTTTCTTTAGCTTTGTATAGTAGGTCATTGTAATGTCTTTGAGCTATTGGATGATATGCTAGGGGTTTTATGCATGCATTTGATAAAATTAATGATGAGATATGATTGACATTGCTATGATCCCTAGGACTAATGAGCCCATGGAGGGCGAAGTTTTTGAT
>ML810725.1:127293-141244 GCA_009831015.1 Picea engelmannii
TCTTTTAACGTGTTTTCCTTTTCCTTTTTGTTTTATTTTTATTTTTATTTTGTTTTAATGTTTTATTACGCTTTAACTTTTTTGTTTTATTTATTACATGTTTTAATTTGTTTCTTCAATTAATGTTTTTTATTATTGTTTTATTTTATATGTTTTTGTTTTAATATGTTTTTTATGTTTTATTTGTTATATTTTTAGTTTATTATGTTTTTAATTAATGTTTCTTTTTAATTTAATTTATATGTTTTTATTAATGTTTTTTGATTTGTATTTGTTTTAATTAATGTTAAATTAATAAACACTAACCGTATTACTAATTAACTAAATTAATTAATTAATTAATTTCTAACAAGACTTAACCTAGCTTATTTGTCTAATTACCCTAACTTTATTAACCTATTTACTAATTACTAATATTATTAATTAATCTAATCTTTTATTTATGGTCAATTACTTTATTAAACTAACGAGTAATTTTATTATCCTAATTTTGTTTATTCATGCAGGGATGAGTGGCGAGAGAGATGTAGTCAACGTGACAAAGGGGCAAGGGAGTGAGAGGGGCAGCGGTGGATGAAGGATCCTGGAGAAATGGATGGAGGGGAAATGGAAACAACCGAGAGACCAACAAACAAAGAACTTCATTATGAGACCCACAAATGATATCTGAATCATGAGATCGCCTATAATTATAGGACCCTAACATAGGCTCCACCTGGGGATGGGAGCGTCTTTCAGGAGGTGTCAAGAACCACTGAACTCTGAACATGCAGACCGATGGTTTATTCATTGGGTTGATCCCAAAATCTTATTTTGCAACCTGTACCTGTTTTGATATTTCCACTGAAACCAAACGAAAATGAACATTGCTGAAAAAGAGATGCTCAGAATGTTGAGCTTATTCACATTCTCCTACCTACCCTATACTTCTAAAAATCATGTTAAATCAAATAATACAAAAATGCCAATGAAGCCAATCAAGTAGCTACTGAGACCAGTGGACTGCTTGATTGCTTGTTAGCACAGTCAAAAAGGCAGCGTGACCTTTTTCCCATAGATTCAAAACTGCAAAGTGTAATGGCCACTGCTGAAAACATGATTGATCTTTACAATAGAGACCTCGACAATCCCAAAGAACCAAAGTAATGCCAGAGATATATTGGGGCTCTCCAGTGAAAAATTTCTCCATATAGGTGACTATAGGATCAAGGTAGAACTGACCTATTCCTTGATATTCAAACTTAACCAAGTCAACAACATGATCTGGCATTGTATTTATGCTATTTGCATCCTCATGCAATGGTTGATATGGCTGCAATTTTTATGATAGGTTTAGCAGTAAGACTGTTGCTGAACTAGATTGTGAAGTTGATTGCTTGACCATGTCAAGATCATAACAAATTTTCAGCTCATGACTGGCGAATGAAGAATGATTTTGACCACACAGGGCATCCAACTGATCAACTATTGGATCCTGAAAAGACTGACAAGACTTCTAAATCGATTCAAATGAAATTTCCTGACTTTTTAGGTGTTTATACTTTAACATATATTCAATATTCTTTTTCAAAAACTGAAATGAATTAAATCATAACAATACAAAGTTATTTTGGATTAACTCATAATTTGTCTCGGGCTTTAATCTTTCATCTGGAATTTGAAAATCAAAGTCGGTCAAGGGTTGCAATTCTGGGTTCAGAACAAACTCCATATCAACAATGGCATCTTCAACTGACTGATCAGAGAATTTTTTGTCTTCACTATTTACAACTTGCCTAGAGTTTCTTTTCAGAAATTGAAAAGATGAGAAACACAAGGGCAAAGATTTTTCCCTTACTCTGAAATTTTCTGCATTTTCCTCATCGCTGTCATGATTGTTGTGCAAAGGATGATTGTCACATGTGAGTTGTAACTGATCTTCTTCCTGTCAACGACATGTTGCTGATTTCTTTTAACAGTCCACATCTATTTCAGCCTCATGACCATCGTCATACTGATCACACTTGGGTAGATTATGCCAGTAAGAAAAGTTATCAAACATGCACATCATATCAGCTGATGGCTCTTCAACAAGATGAGTTGGAACTTCATCTTCAACTGTATTGTGAATTGAATACACGAAAGAATCATTATCCAAACCATGGTACCAAGGGTGAGCTACAAAACGTTTGGGAACTGTGACCTTTTCTTTCTCTGAAATCAATGGAACATGATGTCTTTGGACAACAAGCTCATCTTTCCTGTTGATCCTCTGCATCATCTCTTCCATGGCGTTGGCCAAAATGTCCAGTTTAGCTTCTGATGACTTCAATTGCTCCTTTTCTTTTTTCTTTACCTTTGACCTTTTGGTCAGCAAGTTGGCCTCCACATCAACTGCAATGTTCTGCATTTATTCAAGTGTTGCAGTGTGCCTTTCTCTCAATTGGAATGCCATCTCAGGATCAAAGGAATCTGGGTAATGCAAATGAGCTGATCCTGGGGGTGGCCTTATATCAGCAGGCATTGCATGATATACCTTATTGAATCTTGCTGAAAATTGAGGCACTGTCTCCCCTGGATGCCTTTTCAAATGGTCATATTCTTCTAGGATGAGAAAGACATTTCTCATGATCACCCACCTATCTAACAAAACTTGCATGAACCGATGAAAATTTCTGATGCTTGCAGCTGGGAGGTTTTTAAACCAATTTTTAACTTTGTCTTGCAAAGACAAGGCAAACATCCTGATATAGACATCGTCATCTTCAACCTCATAAAGGTCAAGAAAATCTTCAAACCTTTGGATGTGTTTTTCAGCCATAATATTGGCATTCTCTCCATCAAACCTGGGCAGATTATTGGTGTAATTTGCAGGGAGGTCATGGAGGATAGGAGGAAAATCTAGGGGCTTGTATCTATCTGGGATTTTGGCAGGTACAAGAGGTGAAGCAAGAGGATTACAACCATCCGGAGGTTTAGCAAGAGTAGGAGATAAAGCATGAGGCTCATGTCTCACTAGGATTTCTATAGGTGCATCTGGGATGTGCACATGTGTATGAGTATGTACATAATATACAATTTGGGGTTTAGTCTCTTGAGGCTCTTCAGGTTGAAAATGATCATCTTGAATTTCAACAATATACTCTAGACTAGGATCATGATAAGAGAGAAAGTAATTGCAAACGAAACCAATAATATCATGAATACAATTTGAGCTTGAGTACCTGGTCTTTCTAGGCTGCTTGGTTATGCTTCAGGTTCTTCCTCCAGTTGAGTCTTTGAGTTGGCACTGTCTAGAGCTGATTTGGAGTCGCCAGGTGAATGATCTCAGCCTTCTTGTGTCTGGTCACTATCCACCATCAGTGATCAAATCTGGAACTTTGAAGTGTACTACTGGAGAAAGTTCCCCAGTATGGTCGCCATTCTATTAGCACTCTGTAATTTTCCCAAGGCTGTGAAGGCAGTCACAGGGGCAACATCAAAACCACTTTGAGTCTTGGATCTAGCCCTCCAAGACTTAGAGAGGGATCTCTCTATTTGATATAACTTTGTTTGAAGAGGATATTAGGCTAGTTACACAAAACATAGTATTTTTTTTTAAGAATTGGGTAGGGGCAAAGAAGAGAAACCATGGGTTATGGAGTCACAGTAACAAATGATCAAAAATCCATGTCAACAGACTAATATTTGCAGGGCAAGTTAGACAAATCACCGGATCCTTTAACTTAAATGAAATGGGAGAGATGGAACAGGTTAAGAAATCCAATTAAACGCAGAGCAACTGAGAATTCCGAGTTTAATCTTCAGTGGAAAACATAAAAAACTATACCAAGCTAGAGACAGAGGGTACATTAAAACCAATTCTGTTCTTAATATTCTCGGAATAATTCAAATGCAAACATTAATTATGATAACATAGAAAACAAATTTACAAAGAGGGATGCACATCACCAGTCGAAATAGTCACAAGAATCCTGTAGCATAGCACTGTATTATTGAATTGATGAAAGTACAAAAAACTCAGTGAGATGTTTTACAAAAACTAAATCATGGTCCTATGACTCCTTCTCATTCACCTTGAAAGCATAGGCTTTATAGCCTTTACATAAAAAACAAAGATCCTATTCAACAGGAACTGAAATACTAAAAATAGTACAAGATCAAACAGTTTCCATAAAAACAGGATTGGATCCTATCTTAAGGGGCCAAAACCCTATCAACAATATCACTTTCAAATTCCTTCTTTGACAGCTAGGAAATCCTAGCCAAAAATAACAAAAATCCTTAAAAATATTGAACTGTCCGCCATGAGAAAAGGGGCCAAACTTATGCAAAAAAGGAGGCTGCTCAGTCATTGATTTCTCCCAATCAGTGACACCTGTGAAAACACCGAAGGAGGTTATTTTATATTAGCTTGTATGGAGAAAAAACCTCCAGTTTCTCAAATTTCATCTCCACCTCTCCGAAACAGCTCCCGCAAAATCAGGACTGTAACAGGAAAAACCAGAAATCTGAAAAATGAGGCTGAAAGACAGCTTCGATTCTCCCAACTGGTGGCACCTTTGCAAAACCTGGGAGATATTTTTGTTCTTCAGCCCATGATGAACAAACACCTCTTTCGGTTTTTAAAATTTCATCTTCGTTTTCCCAGAATCTGCTTCGCAAGATGACGTGTCAAACAGACAAAAAGAAGGGCGGTTTTGAAAAATTGGGGGAAAATGGTTTCTTGGGGAAAAGTGGTATTTCGGATCCCCCCTGAGGTGGTAAGTGGTATTGGGAGGGGGGGGGGGTCCGAAATTACTTGGAGGTGACAAGTGTCCCTCCCAATACCACTATTTCAATCCCCCCCTCCGTTAAATTTTATGTCCGTGGATTAATTTTTGGGATGTGTGAATGTTAAGTTGCGGGTGGGGGGAAAATGATTTGACATTTTATTTTTTGTTTTGTTTTTTATTTAATTTTTTATTATTTGTTTCTTTTAACGTGTTTTCCTTTTCCTTTTTGTTTTATTTTTATTTTTATTTTATTTTAATGTTTTATTACGTTTTAACTTTTTTGTTTTATTTATTACGTGTTTTAATTTGTTTCTTCAATTAATGTTTTTTATTATTGTTTTATTTTATATGTTTTTGTTTTGTTTTGTTTTTGTTTTAATATGTTTTTTTATGTTTTATTTGTTATATTTTTAGTTTATTATGTTTTTAATTAATGTTTCTTTTTAATTTAATTTATATGTTTTTATTAATGTTTTTTGATTTGTATTTGTTTTAATTAATGTTATATTAATAAACACTGACCTTATTACTAATTAACTAAATTAATTAATTAATTTCTAACAAGACTTAACCTAGCTTATTTGTCTAATTACCCTAACTTTATTAACCTATTTACTAATTACTAATATTATTAGTTAATCTAATCTTTTATTTATGGTCAATTACCTTATTAAACTAACTAGTAATTTTATTATCCTAAGTTTGTTTATTCATGCAGGGATGAGTGGCGAGCGAGATGTAGTCAACGGGACAAAGGGACAAGGGAGTGAGAGGGGTGGCGGTGGATGAAGGATCTAGGCGAAATGGATGGAGGGGAAATGGAAACAACCGAGAGACCAACAAACGAAGAACTTCATCATGAGACCCACAAATGATATCTGAATCATCAGATTGCCTATAATTATAGGACCCTAACAGAACCCGTTCTTCGGTCTTTACTTCTACGACTGTCACAGAGCGAAGTTCTCTATGAACCCTTTCCTTTACTTCGAGTTGCTCTGCGAGCAATTGTTCCTTACTTTGCTGCAGTTGTTCTTTTTCTTCATCCCACTTCGCTTGCAGAGCAAGATTTTCCCGTTCTGCAGTACTACGTTGTTCTACAAGGTCACGCTGTACTTGTGCCAAAGCCTGGGTGGCTTGCATTTTTTTCTTCGTGAGCTCGTCGAAGGCAAGCTTCGACTGTGTCAGCAATTCGATGGAGTTGAGCTGGCTCATCTCCTATTTCTGGTGTTCTTGCTGACAGAGGCGCAGTGGGGACTGTGCGGCTGGACTTTAGTGCCTACTGCACTCCTTGGAGCTTGTCCTTAATCCGATTGAACACCTCCTCCTACTTTGCTTCTTGCTTCTCTGCTATCTATAGCGAAGCATCATTCAGGGTTGCTACAATGAAATCAAAGTCATATGATGTGAGGGTAGTCTCAAATTTGGTCCTGGTTGCTTTCACTTTCTTTCAGGATGAGGGTTTTGGTGGGGAAACCTTCCTTTTCTTTGAGGGGTCCTCCTCGTCTCTAGACGGTGTAACCTCGCCTTTCTTCTGTTCAACTTCTGCACCATCTATGTCTCCACCATCACCTCCTTTCTCAAGTGATATGGAAGCAATCTTGGCTGAGGTACTGTTTATATCCTGAACCTCTTTAGTCTTCTTTGTCTTGCTAGGTCCGGGTGTATCCTGCGCAGTTTCTAGGCTGTCTACATCGAACATCTCCACATGGTCTGCTGGAACAAGGAGGTCTGCCAACCATTCCTTGGTAATCTCTTCCAAGTCATCCTCTGTCAACTTGTAGTATGATTGCAGCTGTTGTTTATGTTCATCTGCGTGCGCTGTGATGTAAATAAAATGGTGGTCCACGCTTAGAATGGATGGATACCTTCAACTGGTTTTAATACATATGGAACATGACATTTGACTGCCATTTCTTATTCATGTCGTTCAAGTACCATAGTGTACTGAACTTTGCGGCCAGAGGTTCAAAGGGCTCGATGTTTGGGAAGGTCGCACCTTCCAGCATCTCCCAAGCAATGAAAGCAATCATGATCAATAGCCAGCTGAAGTGAAATTCATACCCTTGATCCTAGGCTTCTCTGCAATCGATTTCTAATTGGTTCACCAGGTACTGTGCCCAATTCATCTGAAGTTCTTCTGCGCACTTCCCTGTGAAGTCGACTACGAACCCTGTGACTTGGGTGGGTCGATTCTTTTGTACCAACTTTCTTGCGATCATTTGGTAGGCGAGGCGTAATATGCCACTTTGGATAGAAGCTACCTTGTAGTCTCACGTTCCCTTCTTGACATCTCCGTAATTGTCCTTTATCTTCTGGGCGAGAGCACAATCCGTGGTCTTTCTAGGGTAGAAATCCTGTGGATCATGGCCTTGCATACTAAGCCTGATGATCCGATTTATCAATGTCGGATCGACTGTTATGCGACGGTTTAACCACAAGTAACCTCCATGATAATGAGACAATAGCAATTTGATTCATGCATTCACTTCTTGGTGCCTTCCGAAGTGCAGGATCTTCATGACGTTGAGCAGTGTGGACTGCGCGAGGTTATGGGTCCATGATTTAGGAATTATCTTTGAATTCTTTCCTTTTTGTTCTGGTCAGATACTTATGTGGGGAGAGCATGCTATAGACCTTCCTGTCGCTAAGGTTGAAGTCACTGAACTTCAACGCTGCAATCTTATATTGGTCGATAAAAACTGCACGTATCCCCTTTGGGAGGTACGCAGTGACCAAGGTGTACTCAAAATCTCTGGGCACCTGTCTCGATTGATTGTGTCGCTCAGAGGTGGTAGATAGACGGGTAGTATACTCGGAATCAACTTAGCATTCGTGAGGTCATCCCTATGTTTAGTTCACTTTTCATCTACTAGTCGAGATGGTCCAGCTCGAGAAGTGGACGGAGAGGCTGGCGGTCCTCTCATCGATGATGCTTGTACATCTATAGATACTCCTCTCTCCGACATGACCCTTTCAGTCATCAATTCGAGGAGTACTTCTGTCACTGATTCTTCAACTGCGATGAGCTCGTCGAACATACGTGCTCGGGATTAAAATTATCAGGGTCACGATGAACTCAGACACTGTACTAGAATAAACAACAAGAGCGCAATGATCACTGTATCATTTAGTCTGCGGGCTCAAACTCTTGGTTAGCAAAAGTGTTCTCCGTGCATGGTGCGACGGGATAAATAGGAAACTCGGAAACGGTTTGCTTGTAATGGGTATGAAGCCTCATTAACTCTTGTTCTGTCCATTATGGTGCGGTCCAACGGTCTGGTGTCAAGCTATAAATGATTTTATACCTGTTCGTGGTGACAGTCGAACAGATATATTGGTTCCAACAACTATATCGCTTCGCCATGGCGAAGTGCCCTATGTCGCTGTTCTGAAATCCCAGGGAAGCTCAAATTCTGCAAATTTTCTTTTTGTGAAGTTTCCTCTGGAACCTTCTATAAATTTTCAATCTTATCCCTCTTCTTGCTTAGCTTTCTATCCTTCTTTCTAGTGAGCTTCGTCTTAGTATTTCTTTTTCTATTCTGATTCATATCTTCTTGGAACATAGTCTCTGAGCGCTATTGAGATTATTTCCTAGGATTAAGGGATAACACTTCTTCTTTATCTGAAATAGGTACTTCAGTCTTCTGTGAGTCTTCTAATGTTCTTGCAGCTTCAACATTTGGGTCTCTAGTGTTAAATAACTTCGATCTGTTCTCCTGTTCTTCAATCAAATATGCGGTCTTTCTAGTCATGAAATCTTTTAATTCTTGTTTCTTCTGCTCCAAAACTTTTTCTTCTTCTTTTCGTCTGGCTTGATCTCTTTCAATCCAAGTGTTCCCTAGTATCATGGTAAATGGGACGTTGTCCTCAATAAATTGAATAATCTCAATGTCTTCTTCTGTCAAAGTTCCATTGGAATTCATAGATATCTGAGTGAGATTTCCACATAGTTTTACCAGTTTTCCTTTGAATAACCCTATCCCTCCTAATGAAGGAATCATAGCAGGCTTCCCTATAGCTTCCCAAGTTCTCTCTGTCATGACATTCACTTGTGTTTCCTCGTCTAGAATACAATCGATGTTGAAGTCTCCTATTATTTCTTTGATGCATACTTTTTGTTTAAAGATCTATGATAATCTAACATGTCGGTGGTCATTCAATGTTTGTTTCATCTGTAGCAATACCTTCTCCGATTCTTTATGGGGTTATGCTATTTCTGGATTTGCCTTAGGTTTTTCCTGGTTCAAATTCATTATTTCAAGCTTAGAAATAATTCTAGGGCAATCCAACACTTCATGGTCCATAGCCTTACAACAAAGACAACTAGGTCTTTTCCCAGGGCATTCCTTAGCAAGATGTCCCGGTCTTCTGCAACTGTAGCAAAGGGTTAATCCTCACTTTCTTTTAAATGATCCCCAACTTATCCTGTACTATGCGCTAGGATCATGGTGGCTAACCTGCAAAAATATCTTTCCAGGGTCCTGCATCCATTTGTTAGTCCAAACATTCTTTCTATTCATAGGTGTAACATATCTTTCACTATTCTTATCAGATCTAGTCATATCAAGCCTTCTTTCATCTAATAGTGCCCTAGTTTTCAAGCTAGGACATAATCTATCAAACATACCTAGATCCATACTTTAGAAACAAAATTTTCCACTTTTCTTACTTCTACAGAGCATAAAGCTTCCAGATCTAATTTTTTTTACTATTCTTACCTTTATCAGAGCACAGAGCTTACATATCTTACCTCTTTTCTTCTGATCAGACTTCTTTTCTTCATATCTGACCTTCCTTTTGGCACGAATCTTCATAAGTAAAGTAGAATGTTGCGCACTAGGGTAACAGATCTACACACGGAGCCTTCAAAACTTTCAGATTGAATCTTTGTACAAAGCTTCTTCTTTATTAGTTCCCAACAAGCACAGTTTTAAGTCCGATACTGCGCACTTCAACAGTAGATCTATGCACAGAGATTCTCTTTTCTTTACTTCAGTTCCCAACAATCATAGTTTCAGGTCCTGACAACAGAACCATTTGTTGGCACAGGGGCAGACCCATGGTTCAACGCTATAGCAGCGCACCAACAAAAACCTAACTACCGACCCTTTCGGAAACACCTGCGATGCAGATGAAGTCTCACTCGAGGTAGAGGCAGGGTTGGTTGAAGGACTCAGATGTCTACAACCTTAGCTGGGACACATATATGTGACTATACTACTTAATAGAGCACTTAGCACCGTTAGTTCCACAATATGAAATCTACAACCACTTCGCTGATAACACAGAGCTTCGCAACATTCACACTAATCTACCGTAAGTAAGCACTTAGAATCAACAGATGGGTCAGATCTAGTAGATCAAGCACTCAACACATTTATATAGATTAGATCTAACATTCTTATACATTATTAGCACCAAGCATAAGCATATCTGGTTAATCATCTCAAAGCACTTAGCATAAGAAGACATAAACACATTAAGACAAGCACAGAGTAAGATTACATAGTATTTATGTGGTTCACCCCCACCCTGGGGCTACGTCCACCAACTCTTCTTCTTTATTAGATTCTTCAATAGGTTACAAGCACAGAGCCTCAAAACCCTTACTCCGCACAGGACAAAAGATTTGCATAGTCCGCTAGATCCTTCTTCCTTGCATTACAACACAAATCCTTCCACAACTTCTTACAACGACTTGCACTTAGCTCTGCAAGTCTCACACAGACACTTCAATCACACAGATCTAGCACTTAGATTATCAACCTACCAATCCGTTCTTTCTTACATTGCCTAGACATCTATTTATACTTTACAAACTAGGCCTAAGCATGGGTAAACCCATGGGCCGACATCCCAATCCCATTACATATTCCTCAAAACCCAAAAAGGACCCAAAAGTGGGCCGAGATCCCTTGATCTCCGCTTCATCTTGCGCTCCTCCTTCGACAGGCTGTCGAAGTCCCAAAATAGGTCAATATGACCAAGAGCCTTCCAAAACTTGGTCAAGGGCCAACAAGTAGCTGGAAGTGGTACGAGGGTTCTGACAGTCCCTTTCCAAGTGACCCGGATGGGCATAGTTATAACAAATTATCTGACCTCGACCTTGACCCATGCCTCCTCCTCGTCCTCTTCCTTTGAATCCACCGCGAGGGTTGAAGTTTCCTCTTCCCGAGGAATTAAACTGCACAGTATTTCCTTCTTGCTGTACTTCTCCTTGAATTCTGTATGTGTCCCTTGACCTTTCATGCAGGAGGTCATAAGCTCTAAAATCCTTTTCATCAGGCCCCACAGACTTATAGAATGTGCAATACAGATTTGTGGGGGTCTAGACATATTTTTTCATGTAATAACATTCACCAGAGCGATTTCTATTTCTACATACCTCGCACCAGGGTAGAGTGACCTGCTTCAACGGGTTCGAAGCTCCAGAGGCCAAGTACTCATTAAATATAGGAAAATTCTCCTTATCACGACTCTCTGATTTTCATCTGATACCCCAGATGTATTCTCTTTTATCTTTTCCCTTTTCTTTCTTCATATATTCGACCTGCAATGATAGGCTAGTTAGCTGACTCAAAATTTGACTCATACCTGAGCTGGATTCTCCCATCGGGGCTGATTCTAGTTTCATGGCAATCTCTAGTGCCTTAGCCTATGAATCGATCTTCTGTTGCATCAGAGGGACTCTGATGTGTGACAAGAGGGAAGCAATGAACCATTCTTTATTTTGTTCATCTGGAATCTGAAAACTCAAATGGCCTGTCAAGGTCTTAAACCTCTGGCCAAATTCCCACATAGTTTCAACTACTCTCTGCTTGATCTCTTTCAGTTCTATAATACACTGCGACTCTGACTTAGGTTTCTTGAATTCGACAATCAATGTAGTCTTAATGACATTCAACGGTTTAGGTTGTGGAACTCCTTGGAGAATTTTCATGTACCAGTTCAGTGCGTGGTCTCTCAGGGTAGTACTAAACTGAGCTCACTTAACAACTTCATCATTGACATTCTTAATACTCCATACAACTTCGCATAAGAACTAATGCTGATCAGGATCTTCAGATCCATCTCCACTAAAGGTGGGTAACCTCATATCATCTGCCATAGATCTTCCTATATTTCTCGACTGAGTATGCACTGAACCGCTTGTACTAGTGCTATGAGTGCTCTGATAGCTTAGGTTACTTTGGTTACTTAATGCTGCTAAAACAATAGGAGGATTGATAGTACTTACTTCGATGGTAGGCGCAGTTCCTGAAGTCTATGATTCTTCTCGGTCAGGTTCTTGAGTCTTCCCTTCCTCTGCCCTAATGGACTCTTAATATTCCTCGTTCAATAACTCTTATTCTTCTCCACTGTAGAACCCTTCGTCCTATGCCAGTGGCTCATGATTCTCCTCAAACAGGTTCACCAGAGGAACTTCTCTAAATGATCTCCCACTGCGCGTATGTCCAACCTCTGTGTCGCTATCGCTATCTAAGTTTTTGAACATTATCTTTTCAATCCGATCGATTACTATATCTTCAAGATGTTATTCTCATGCAATAACATCTTGATCTTCAACTTAAAAAAGTGTAAAAATTTTCCTCTAGGTCCCTTAAAGAAATATCTCTCTGCTTGGCTATATGACTCTACTCTGTCAACATCAAACTCAGTAATCTACCCTTTGATAGTGCTATCAAACCAGTGATCTACTGCTCTTGACACGACGTTATCAATTCTCTTGACCTTCTTGATCAACGCCGCCAGCCAAACCACAAGTGGTCTAGATCTGATTTCAAACTGGGTATCTGCTAATCTGGCTAGCCACTCGTATAGCTCCTGATGAATTCCTCCAAAGAAAATCTCATGTATATCAGTAAAGATATACCTTCCCAACCAATCCTCTGTACTCAGGCTAGGGTTCTTGTTCTGAGATTCGGTGAAGTTTCTCTCTTGTTCTTCTATCCACTTTTGAATCTCTATCTTCGATGGAAACCACCTTGACATTCCCTTAAGAAGATCTCGGTCCCGACAACATAACCATTTGTTGGCACAAGGGCAGACCCAGGGTTTAGATCTAACAATGCACCAACAAGCCCTAACTACTGGCCCTTTTGGCAACACCTGCAAAGCATATGCAGTCTCACCTGAAGTAGGAATAGGGGGTTGCAGGACACAGGTGTCTACAACCAGAGGAAATGCAAAGTGGACCTAGAACAATAACACACAAAAATCTAGTTATTCTTTACCTCTCTTAAGCTTACCTCGCAAGTTATATCTCAGATCTAACACAATAATGCAATAGGCAGTGATGATTTTAGGGGCTAAATTTTGCTCATGGGCTATTTTTCCATGGTTTTTCCAAAAATGAGATTCGCTATTTTAAAAATGATTCGCCCAAATTCTATAGGATAAAATTATTTTACCTTAAAAATCGCCAAAATTTTATAAAAACTATATAAAATCATTATAAATTTGAATATTTTTACAAAAATATCGCCAATCATTTATAGTTTGCATATGAAGGATTAGTAAGATTCGCCAAGGTTTCTTAATTTTAAAATAAATTTTCATCCTTAAAATCATCCTTGACAATAGCAACATATCCAATGACAAAGAACACATAATCAATATCACATAACAACAAGATATACGTGGTTCACCCTCTCCCTAGGGCTACATCCACAGAACTACGTTTCTTGATATATTAAGATGGAAACATATAGTTCTATCTGCACACTTTGTTGGATTACTGAGAGGGGGGGTGAATTAGTAATAGTGTAATTATAATCCTTTTTCTTCAAATTTTATATCAATGTAGAATTATTATCCAATAATGAACAGTAAGAAATAAATAATCACACACATACACAGTACACCGGTGTTTTACGTGGAAACCCAAATCGGGAGAAAACCATAGAATGATTTTTCTTATATGTCTTGAAGAATTACATTCATTGGAAGCACCAACTTCCTTTGTTTTCCAGCTACAATTGGAAGGAGGCTCCGACCCCCTAGTTTCTCAGGCTACAACCTGAGGGAAGCTCCAACTCCCCAATTCTCTGACTACAACCAAAAGGAGGCTACAACCCCCAATGTTCTCCAGCTACAACCGGAAGGTGGCTACAACCACCTGTCCTTGCCCCGTCCTGCCACCCTGAAGTAGAAGTAGAATGATGGAACCACTGTCACACTATCACTGTGAGATA
>ML810725.1:142753-158710 GCA_009831015.1 Picea engelmannii
CTGAAAATATATCATAACTCATACCGTTACCCATCAAACAAACTTGGGTCCATTACCCAAACCTGGGGTCTCCAACTTCTCATGGCCATAACTCTCTAACCATGAGGAGTTATGTGATGTTCCACATACCATAAAAAATGACATGACAAGTACTATCTATCTATGATAGTTTCCCTGAAAAATTCACTATCCTTCATCTCATTATTCCATAATTAATCACGGGTTCTCTTACTCCGCAAAGTGTCTTCCCATGAGGGCTTTCACCATAAGAGGACCACTTTAGAGTTCATCCATATTTACTTCTTATCAACCATGACAAAAAAATAATGAGTCATATTTACATGAAACAATATTGGGTCATTACCCAAACCTTTGTGCTATGGGGATTTCTTCAAGGGTTGACATCAATGACAACCAACCTTAATCAACACACTTAGCTTGCAGATCTCTCTCTCTTTCTCTCTCTTCTCTATCTCCCCTCCCTGCGCACCCAGTTGAAGATCTTACAATACGAGAATGCTATCATGCGCAACACTTATCTCTCGCTTGCTACACAATAATATCAACAACAATGATCATCCTCAAGTGAACCCCACCCGATTCTCTTAGACCTTTATTTATACATTACAATGACTCTCAAACAACCTTAGGCTGAAACCTAGGTGTCAAAACCATAATTTCCAAATCCCTAGGTGTCTAAAAACCTAGGTCCACTTGACCCGTATTTTCAGGGCTTCGCCAACCTGTCTCTCCTTCTTTCCCGCAATGTGCTCCAAAGCACTTGTTGATGTTTTTTTCCGCTTGCTGAGTTGTCCACGATCCATATTCTTTTTTGATCTATCTTCCTTGATTTTCTCATCCAACGGATTGTTTTCCCTTACTTCGCTCCTTCTTTTATGCCTCTTTGTCCAATTCGACCCATTCTTAGTCATTGTGCCTTCCGCACAGTTCATACTTCACTTTTCCTTTTCCTTATTCTTCGCTTTATTTCTTAATCATAACCAAGGGCCAACACCCACTCAGTGGCAACCCATCCTAAAGGGAGATCAAATTACTAGGGCACCATGTCACCCTTCTAGGTATGAACAAGACACAAAGCATAATTTCCAAGCAAACATCATGAAATGAAGAATAATTCAATGCAACATATTCAAGTGTTTCAAAAATCAGAGTGACACATACCATGATACCCAGAATAATTACCTCATGGAGCAAGACTTACTGCTACTTCAGGACCAAGTTGGTGGGATGGGTACTGCTGTTGCTGATAAATGGACTACATTGAAGAAAAGAGGGGCCCTTTTGGGCCATGCTCAACTCGTCCGACTCTCGGTACTCCATGTATAGGACCTATGGGCCTCGAGACATGATCTCATTAGTTATCCCTAGGGTAGGGGATAACATTTGGCTCCAACTTAGGGATATGTGCTCACCGTAGAGCGCATGAGAACCTCAACACCTCTGGTATGACCTGTGCTTGCTAAATCTCAACAAAAGATGTTAGTAATCCTTAGGGTGGCGATATCACCCCTTTTTCATATATGATATACTAAAATAAAGAGGATCTCTAATCTAGCATATATATAATCATGAGCATACATATATACATAATGAAACAATACAATATGAAAATGAAACTACAACTATACCAACATGATATGCAGATGGTATATACAATGGGTGCAAAATTCCTACCTATATAACTTACATGTTGGTTGATTGCTAGGTGTAGTCAAATAACCAGTGAAACCATCCTATCAATATCTCATAATACTTGCCTCTGTGCTTCATCATAAACCAAAACAATGACAAGTTAAGCACAAAAATAACATGAGTTAGAGCATGTATCATATCATCGGAAATTGTAAAGTCTAGCTCATGTAGGTGGGAGGGAGGGAAAAAATTGTGCCAAGTTACACTTCTAGGAAAGTACTCAATCCATCTTAGAAAGGGATCGTGAAAAATCAAAGGCTCAAAATACTGACTCAAAGAGTCTTAAGGTTGTCTACCTTGGACGTTATCACATCCTGAGGTCTAGGAAGGGACTAGCAAGAACCTAGAGGATGACTGGAATTTTTTTAAGGGAAAGATGAAAGACTAAGGTAACAAACTTCTTCTTGAGGTATTCAACCTACCCTTGAATTCTAAAATAAGGATTTTCCCTAGAAAAAACTTGGGAAAACGGACATGTTTCCCAACTACATCCTTAGTGACATAACGAGGTAAAGTAATCGAAGGGAGCTGGAAAACCTTGTCACAAGTATCCTGCTTTATGAAAGCAACATCCTTACCCTGATCAAGATTTGAGCACAATGGTGGTTGATAATATTCTTCATAGAATAAATCCAAGTGATCAAAGGAATAATCATCAAAATCCTCAAGGTATGAACATAAATCATCACAAAAACATAGCACTAGGTCATCCTTAGGTGTTTGGAAAATGTCTGTAACTATATCATCTCCTTGTTTCCATATGTCAGAACTATTAGTAACCTGATATGATAGCTGTAAAGGAAATTTTTGGAAATGATCCTCAATGTCATAAATAGGGTCCTCATCATAGCCAATCACATCCCATTTATGTTTCCCAACATGCATGAACTCATCAATATTATTAAACACGTCATTTCCTTCACCATAACACAAAGGGCTTAAAGCATCCAAGGGCTCCTGTAACAGTTCTTCACTTTCCAAATCACAAAATAAAGCATCTTCAAAATCTTGGAAAGGGAAATAACTTATCATAGTCACTTCTTTCTATGTAGGAGCATCGAAGAATTGGATAACTTCATCAAATGAAAGAGCATGCATCAGTGCCTTGTCCTCATGAATTTCCCCTACATATTCAACTTCATAATACAAAGGGTCTAGCTTATCAAAAGATTCCCTCTCTTCTTCACTTTTTGAATCATAGAATAGGGTATCGTCAAAAACCTGAAAAGGAAAGTGACTAATTTCGTCCTCTTATTTTTGTACAGGAGGAATAGGA
Organism: Picea engelmannii; assembly: GCA_009831015.1. Classification (NCBI taxonomy): domain Eukaryota; kingdom Viridiplantae; phylum Streptophyta; class Pinopsida; order Pinales; family Pinaceae; genus Picea; species Picea engelmannii. The sequence goes on from ML810725.1 coordinate 145,743, forward strand.
TCTCAGATGGCTTCATCAGAGGGAGGAACACACATTAATACTCTGTCATCATGTTTAATATCTCTAGGCTCTCGCTGTTCAACTAGGTCTTCATTATCCTTAGTAGAAGCATGAGTGAATTCTTGTTCTTCCTCATGGGCTTGGAAACCTTCATTAGGATTCCTCGCCTCAACCTCTTGTTGGTCGATGACTTGTTCCCTTCTTTCCTGAAATTTACTAACAAAGATCTCAAGGGAAACTAATCTCTTCAGACTAGGAATATCTGGAGTATCTTTGGAGTCATCAACTTTGATTTCTGGAGTAAAGAGGTGTTCTCCCTTGAACAAGGGGATATTTTCCTCAATTTGTATGGCCATGTGATAAGCTTCTTGGATTTTTCTTAGCATTTGTTTACTAAGGACAAACCCTAGTTGCATTAAGAGTGCATTGGTATAGAGGTAAACGAGGTACTTGTCTTCAAGATGATGGCTTATATGATTTGTTGTAGCAAATTCTCAAACCTAGTATGGAATTCCTTGACAGTCTCGTTCTTAGTTAGTTTCATGTATTCGAGTCCTTTTATTAGCATATGGATATATTCTAATTTAATACCCCATTTCTAGAGAAAGGTTTCTTCTGATTGGCCCATAGATGTGATTCTAGCATAAGGGAGATCATCATACCATTTCCTAGAATTTCCATGAAGAGTGGCAGAGAAAATTTTCGTTGCCAAGTCTTCAGGATCATCACTGATAGGGTGGAGTTGAAAGAAAGCCCAAAAAATATCCATGTGATCTTTGATCCTAACCCCATAATTACCAGTGAATCTAGGGATCCATTTTTCATACCTCGAAGGCATTTGTTGAGGGTAACCTGAAATGTCACTCATATCTAAGGGTTTAAAATTACCCAGGTCCTATTGATAAGCCATGGTTGGATTTTTAAGTAGTGGAGTCGCTAAATAATACTTCTATGGATCATCAAAGGGAAAAGAGGGAATCACCCTCAGTGGAGTCACTAGGTAAGCTTTGTCAAATAAAGGATTTTGATAAAGGCTTACCCAAAAAGTGTCGTTCAAGGAAAATTGACTCGATGTTCCCCAACAATAGCACCAAAAATGTTATCGTACAATCTTCACTTGACCAAATCCCAAGGCAAGTGAGACAAGATTGGCATAACAAGGGGGTGACCTATCACTATCACCTTAATAGGAAACCCCTTTCTGTTTAGGATTATGTTAAAATACCCCAAGGGAGACGTCCCCAGTGACCTAAAGGGATGATGAAGCTAAATAAAGGATGCAAAGATACCCCCCTCTCACTGGTCACTCAAGTCAAAGGTCTTATGTCTTAAGGGATGATGCAAATGTAATAGATGAAGTGTACCTTCCCAAAACAACACAACATGCAAAAAACATGGCAGTTTCAAGTACAAAATGATGTTAGTGCTTCAATAAGACAATAAACCATTGAAATGTATGCCATCTGATATAAAATTGCAGCAAAATGAAATTTTACAACAACAATAAGTATTTTATAACAACTTCAATAAATATGCCTCAAAATTTCTTATTTAGACAATGAAAAGATAACATTTACTAGGCAAAATGATAATCAATTGTCACAAGAAAATTTAGAGGTGTTTAGCTAGCATTTAATTTAGATTATGCAGAAAATTTTCTGCATTAAGATGGTTGTAACAGTGATCTATAACACCAACAAGTAAATTAGTTATCTAGGATAGGTTAGAGTTAGTTTTAGTTAGTGAAAGCTAGAAAGTTCAAGGTGTGAGTGTTGGTTTGATCTCTCAAGAAAAGAAGTGTAAGGACTAGTGCCTTTAAGAGATTATGGAGTCAAAAGTTCAGTGGCATTCATTTGGAGTAAGCAACATAATGATTATGTTATCCAAGTAAGGATGAATCTTAGAAGAGTAGTAACTTAACTCTTCTAGGATTTAATCTTTGAGGAGGTGAGCTACTAGAGAATAGGCACTTCTAGGCCCTAGCGGTTTTCCTCTTTCTTAGATAATTGAAGAAATATTTAGGTGAAACCACAATTGATCAAGACCTCTAAAGAGATAGCACTTTAGGGATTTAGAGGCTTGTCAATATAAACCAATTAGGAAAAATATAGAGAACACAAAGTGAAGAAGTAGTAACTTAAGTTCTTCACTTCTAGGGTTTATCAAGCATGCAATTTCATAATCTTTATTATTAGGAAGAAAAAATACCATAACCATTCAAAAGTAATGACAAAAGCATATTTACTTACTTCACCAAGAATTTCATGCATGAAAACATTATATTACCAAATGACTTGACCAAAATTGATTCAAGTTGCAAGTAGAAGACTCCAAAAGAGAGGTGCACCTCACAATTTCAACCAATAAAACCTAAAAAGGGAACAAATTTCAGTCCACTTCTTCTTGTGTGAGGAGTTGTTATGTCAAAATGAGAGTACTTTATCTCTATTTATATAAAAATTTGACCCTTAATTAAGTTTATGTCAAAATTAAGGCCGACCTGGCCAATTTACAGTAAAATCCAAATTTGACATAAATAAAATTAATTATCATCTAAAAACATCTCCAAGGGTGACGTCATGCCCTTCTAGGGTGATGTTGAGGCCCTAAAGTGGAATGTTGGGCCTAAAAGGTAGGGCACTTGGCCTCTAATGGCCCCATATGAAGCCCACACATGCCACTAGGCTCATAAATTCCTCCAAAACGAAAACCCTAGCTCTGGATGACGTCCAGGGTCATGATGGTGACGCTATGGGCCTTCTAGGGCCAACATCCATGTGGAAGAGAAAGATCCTTCTGGGCTTAGTTCTGCGAGGGTGCCTCCAAGGGAAACATCCTTCTTTTTCGTGGTGTAAATATTCAGTCTCTTCTTACCCCTAGCTGGGGTTGCAACATCCATCTGTGGGATTTAAACCCTCATGAAGGTCCAAGCTAATCATTCCCTCATGTGTACCTATCCACCGGGCAAGGTCCTGGAACAACAACAAGTACACCCTCCAGGGGTTCATAAGTCATAGGGATCATAGCATGTAAATCACATCCAATAATTAAATTACCCAAACATGTGCATCAAACCCCCCTTAACCCAGAAAAATGCTCAAAGACGTTATGCAATTTGACAAGTTAGGTTTGGAGAAGGTCCCATGGTGTCCTATTGGGCTAGCCTCCCTTAAGTTTGGGGTATTTCCTAGGTGGGATCCAATCCAATTCCTGTAAGTGTATGAGGTGGCATGGGGTAAGTGTTTGGGCATGGGTTGCAGTAATAACAAAGAAATGTAAGTCTTACCTATGGGTGACTTTGTAGAGGGTGAGCTACACCTTGTCATAAACACAATTGTTTCCTAGACCATTCATTGCCTTTTATTCTTAGCTTTAGTTCTTTTGATCTTTTGCTTTTGTGCTTCAAGGGAAAAATTGATGGCCACTGTCCTGGCTTGATGACTAGAGGTGACAATGTTATCCACAAAAATTTCACGAAGATTAGAAGGCTGGCTCGTGATGATACCTCCTTTCCCTTGGATATTCCAGTAAGAGCCACTACCCTGGTTTGGTGACCAGATAGGTGGTAGTGTCATATCGCTACATGCCCATGGTCATAATAGGCCGACTCATGATGAGACCTCCTATCCACCAATTAGTACCTTGAGTGTTTATGTATCTTATGGGTCCCATTTTCTTACTGAGAATATTTTTACTACTTTCTCAGGAATCCCTCGGCGAAGCATATCAAAGGTTTCACATTGGATTTTAAATCTTGCTTGCTACTTTTACCCTCTGGGCCTTTAGCCCCTTCTTCCCACAAAGCAAGGTACAACCCTTCCTAGCATGGTTAATCCCAATGCCCAAACAAAGGTAGAGGGAGATGAGAGAAATAACGATGGAAAGTGGTAAGTATGGAGGGAACAAATGATGACTTTTCATAGACCCACCCAGTGGAAACCCATCCTAAAGGGAGATCAACTTACTAGGGCACCATGTCACCCTTCCATGTATGAGCAAGAAAAAGAGCATAATTTCCAAGAAAACGTCATGAAATGAAGAAGAATTCAATGCAACATATTCAAGTGTTTCAAAAACTCAGAGTGACACATACCATGATACTCAGACTCATTACCTTATGGAGCAAGAATTATTGCTACTTTGGGACCAAGCTGGTGGGATGGATACTGCTGCTGCTGATAAATGGACTGCAATGAAGAAAAGAGGGGCCGTATGAGGCCATGCTCAAGTCATACTACTCTCGTTACTCCATGTCTAGGACCTATGGTCCTCAAGACGTGATCTCTTTAGTTATCCCTAGGGTAGGGGATAACAATACAAATGTTAAATATGAGGTGGAGGTTAGGCACAAAACAACTATATCAGATAATGTTGAGCATTGGCAGGTTTTTAGTGATGATATGGAGCTCAAGAGGTTTCTACAAACCATTGAGGAATTCTCAAATATTTCCATTGACCAAGAGAACGAGGAAAATGAAACAAAAAATCATCAGGAAACTCCTTTTCTGAACAAGGTGGTTGGTCACAAAATTGTGGAGCTAAAAAAAAATCGTATTCCAAATGGCTTAGTGCCATTGGATAGGCTTTTTGAAAATAATGATGTCTCTAGGAAAGATGTCATTAAAAGTCAGGAACATGAGGTTGTACAATGCAATATTGGGACAGCTGCAAATCCCAAAATTGTCAAGATATCCAGAGCACTGCCAGATGAGTAGAGAGATAGGTATGTTAGCCTTATGAAAAATTTTGCTGATATTTTTGCATGGTATTATGAGGACTTGAATACCTTTGATGCTGACATAATTCATCATAATATTCCTCTAAAGGTGGGAGAAAATCCATTTAGGCAGAAAATTAGACAATCTAATCCTTTGTTAATGTCTATTATTGAAAAAGAATTGAAAAGGATGCTTGATTCCAAAGTCATTATGCCCTTGAGATTTTCAGATTGGGTGGCCAACTTGGTGCCTGTAAGGAAAAAGAGTGGAGAAATACGCTTGTGTGTGGACTTCAGAAATATGAACAGGTGTTCATTGAAAGACAATTATCCATTTCCCAAGATGGACCATATTTTGCAAAGGGTAGTATGTGCATCACCATATTATGTATATTGATGACATCACCATATTCTCAAAATATGATGATGAACATTTGCAACACCTAGAGCAAGTCTTTCAAAAATGTAGAAGGTATGAAGTCTCTTTGAATCCCAAAAAATCCCATTTTTCTATGTTAGAAGGTAAGCTCCTAGTCCACATGATATCTGCAGGGGGGGATAAAGATAGACCCATAAAGGGTAGACGCTATTCAGAAAATTGACATCCCTAGGAATAAGAAGGCCATACAGTCTTTCATAGGAAAAATAAACTTCTTTAGGCGTTTTGTACTAAATTTTATGAGATCATCAGCCCTATTATTAACATGCTGAAAAAATATGCTGATATTAAATGGTCACATGAATCCATATCATCCTTCCAAAGGATTAAGCAGGCTCCGATTGAAGCCCTTGTTCTGGTTAGTCCATACTATTCCAAATAATTCATGATTTTCTCCTTTGCCTCTGAAGAGACTATTACTGCTGTATTGCTACAAAAGAATGAAGAAGGGCATGAAAAAACCATTGCCTTATTCAACAAAGAACTTAGGGATGTTGAACTGAAATATGATATATTGGAGAAGCAAGCTTATGCCTTAGTCAAAGCCTTGAATTCCTTTAGGGTTTATGTTCTATTTTCCACCATAAAAACTTATGTTCCTAGCAGCAGTGTGAAGGAAATCCTTGTCCATCCAGACAGTGAGGGGAACAAGGGAAAGTGGATAGTCGAACTTTTAGAATATGACCTGCACATAAATCCCACTAAGATGATCAAGGGACAGGGCCTTGCACAACTGTTATCTGATTCAAATTGAAAAGCACTGGAATTGCACCATACCTTCAACCAATTAGATGCTCCACTGATGCAGGCTGGGAAGAACACCATGTAGGTACTTGATCAATATTCTCTTCCACCTTGGTATAGAGATATTTATTATTTTTTTCAACACCTAGAATTCCCACCAGAGTTGGAAAATCCAAAACTAGATCTCTTAAATTGAAGGCTGTAAAATACTACATTTTAAACCAAAATTTATATTGGAAAGACCCTGCTAGTATTTTGCTGAAGTGTCTGGATGAAGACGAGTCAAAACAGATTGTAACGGATATGCATATAGGAGTTTTTGTAGGTCACCAACATTGAAAATCTACATCCCTCAAATTTCTAAAGCCTGGATACTATTGGCCCACCATATTTTTTGATGTGTTTTCCGTGGTTAGAACTTGTGAAGAGTGTCAGAAATTTGCTGGAAAACAAAAATTGCTCTCACTGCCCCTGAAACCCATTATTGCTAGTGGCCCATTTCAACAATGGGGCCTATATTTCATCGATGAGATAAACCCACCCTCAAGTGGACAACATAGGTGCATTCTTACTGCCACTGACTATTTCACAGGAATGCTACTAACAAGGTGATCATGAAATTTTTGGAGACAAACATCTTTGCCAGATTTGGATGCCCCGGTGTTGATGGGGCCTAAATCCCCTGACTCAATAGCAGGAACCAAACCCACCACCAAGGCCCAATTAGACTCTACAACGTTTGGAGTGGGATGGTTCTCTAGATCTTACGATCTAGCCAAATTATTGATGAGCTTTTGTGTTTTCTAGTGAAGGCTCTTCCTTCAGTTAGGACAGTTTTTTCTCTGTATTTTCTCTTAGGTGGGGCTGGTACGAGAGATGCAAGCCAATATAAACCAACTTGACAAAGATAGGACAAATTTTTAACTATTGGGAAGGGGTTGAGCTTGGGATAACCCGCTGCTCGAACATGCAGACAACGATCCTATGCCAAAGGGCCTAGTACTAATACTTTAACCGAAAGAGAATCCAACTGTTGTCTGAGAAAACTACTTAATAGAAAGAAAATGTATATGTGATCAAGATAATGGTAAGAAAAATAATTCATCTACTAATACATTCATCACATAGCTAAGGTAAACTACTTAGCATAAAGAAAAGAAACACATATGTAATCAAGATCACGGTAAGCAAAATAATTCATCTACCAGGACATTCATCACATAGAAGCACAATGATTTACTTTCATCATTTAAAGAAAAGAACATCAAAACATTGCACCAGATAACTTGATAACATAATTAATTGCTCTTACTCATTTACTGCAACATTAATGAAACAGGAAAGGAAGTAATTCTTCTCCAACTCCAATCACATACATCTGATGAAAAAGTAGCGCGTCTTTGGTCCAGAAGGATTTCTTAATTCATAACAGTCTCAAAATAATTATCAACAACCAAAAGAAAAGAGTTCTTACAACAACCATCGACCTTTGGTTCTTGGATGATGTCTCTATTTATAATATCAAGTTTAACTGTAATTAATGGCTAAATATAGTTTAAGCCAAATAAAAATCGCCACGTGGCATGATCATGCAAAAACTTCTTTAACAGTCAACCCGAGATGTTTCTTTAAAAGGATTACTTCTTTCATATTCAGACCACCCGATAAACAAATCTTCAAAGGTTTGGGCCCATGGAAACCTATGTTGTTCCATAGGGGCAACATATACTCCCCTTATATCCATTGCGTGCGCTCGACACTTCCCCAAACTGAAGTTCAACTGTTGTAGTATGAATCGAGCTCTGATCGGGTGTTCCATGAATTGTTGTACTAGCCCTGGTTTTGCGTTGGTGACCTGTTGGTCTCATCGATTCCCCTCTCAGGTTCTCTGAGTTATTGACCCAGGGTTCATAACATTCGGGTTCCAACAAAGCCTCTAACTATCGACCCTCCTGGTAAAACCAGAAGGCAACACAACGATCGAGAGGTACTGCGCAGTCTCACCCGAGATAGCTAAGGATGGGTGACTGTAAGACTCAGGTGTTTATAGTCTTGGACAGAGTAGGAGATAAAGGGTTTTTGGGTTAAGGGCCTATTCTGTGAACTATTACTGTAATCTACTTGTTCCTAGGAATCACATGCATATAGCTCAAAATATAAATAGATTCTAATCACGCATTTGGTTATTCATCAATCGTAATCATCTATTGCTGAAAGAAGTTAAAGATATGAAAACATTCAACACATTACACAAATATTACCGTGGTTCACCCCTCCTAGGCTATGTTAGCACTCTGTAAATTTCCTAGATGTTGACGAAAGAAGAAATCTACAAAGGTAACTTTATCCAACCGCTTTTGAAGCTGGGATCTAGCCCTTCCAACTTCAGAGAGGGATCTCTCTATATGATTTAGATATGTTTCGAATTCTAAAATATTAGGCTAGGTAAACAAATAAGTTGGTTTTGTTGATGTAGTGTTGATTGAGTTGGTTGAGACAGTCTACACATCCATTGGGCTATGGGGTCTGGGTCTTAAAAATTGAAATCTAAACCAGAAAAGAAAAGAAAACCTTTCACAGGGCGCGATAATATAATCACTGGATTTTTCAATAGCATATATGATGGACAACAAAAAAGACGAGAAAGATAATTTCAGCAAAGAAGCAGTTAAGAATTTCTTTATTGAAATAACCAGAAGAAAAACACGAAAATCTTTTGAGTCAGAAACAGGGTATCCAAGATAAATCCTGTCACATTCATTACTTCTAAAGATTAGATTTAGAAAACAGTATGATAACAAAGCGAGAATAACATTCAACTTAGAGAGAAAAACATCACCAGTGAATACACGCAAGAATCTTGTAAAAGTGCCTCTTTGTATTAATGGAAGATCTCTTCAAAAATATTACAATCTGATAGCGTCAGGGTGTGAAGATCAACAACCCTCAATACTTTGAAAGATGAAGTATTTATAACTCAAATTAAAAACGATCCTGTCATTAATGATCAAGATGTGCTAAATCTATTTTTAGCCTAACTAACTTAACAAATTGCATAAATCTAGGAATTGCTTGATGATGTGGTGTAACTACATGCTGATTTCTGGGTGGGCCGTTGATGAAGCCTCCGCACGACCTCATCTGACTGGACAAATGACTGGACTGGGATAGCTCATCTGCTACTCGATTAGATCACATAGTTCCTCCCATCAAAGATGACTGGGCACGTTGACTTTGAGTAGCCTTCGATACACTTCGTCCATTTCTGTGTACTTGGCAAAGGTAGGCTTGGTGAGGAAGATATATCGAATCTCATGTTGGATACTGATGTCCCACTGGAGCTCATCAAGAAATGCCTTGCCAGTGATGCTGCCTTGAATTCCTGCAAACTTTGAACTGTCCTTAGCCACATCGGCCAATCTCCTCTTGTAGTCTGGGAGTGTCATCAATTTGTCGTTGATTACCTTCAGACCAGGAAGACCTTTCTTCTGTAGAGCCTCAATCTTACTAAAGAATATTTGTACCCCTAGGTCCATGGCATGAACCTTTTCTTCCAGCTGAAGCATTAATCCTCTCTTGTTCAAAACTCTTTTGACCTCAAGGATGGTCTCTGTTCTGTCTTCAATTTTCAGCTCTTCCAGCTCTTCCCTGGTCTTAGAATTTAGGAACTTGATGATTTCATTGGCCTGTGTTGGCATGTCTCCCAATTTCGATCTGATATTCTCGATGGCCTGTTTGCTTCTCTATACCAATTCATTCTGCTCAAACATTATCTATATCATGGGCCATATCTCGTTCATGGACTTGGTGATGTCTGTCCATACACTTTCTTTAACCTTGGCCAAAGTTTTTCCTGCCACTGTTTGCTTCCGGAGCTGCTGTAACTCCTGTTTGAGCTGATCTGTCACCTGATTTTCCTTGGAGAGGCTGGTCTGAAAGGAAGATTTGAGTTCCTGAATGTTCTCAATCTCCTTTTTAAGCCTGCTGATCTCTGTTTCCTGCAGGTTCATCTTTTCCATAGACTTAGCCAGGTTGGCTATCTTTTCCAGGGATGTCAATGGAGTCGCGGATGGGACTTCTATCACTGATGCTATGCTCACTCCTGAAATTGGAATAGCACTCAATGGAATGACTTCCATTGGCTTCAGTTGCTCTTTCTCTTTTAATAGCTTCTCCATCTCAGCTTCCATTTCCTTAAGCTGTGCATTCTGCTCCATGAGCAGCTTGAGCATTTTATCTTTCTCTCCTTCTTTCTCTGCTATCTCCTTCGCCTGCGAATCCTCTGTGGGCGGGAGCTTCAATTGTTTCCTTAAGGAGGCTATGTCAGCATTCTTCTTCTTAACCATCTCCTCAGCTGCTTTCATGTTCGAAGGATCGTAACCGATCTTGAGGACCAGTTCCTCCAAATTCTTGATCCTATTGTCCTTGACAAAGGATGATATATTCTCTAGCTTCAATTGTGTTTGAACATTATTCAGGGACACTTGCAGTTTGGATGCAGTAGTGGAAGCATGCGCCAGCATGTAAAAGACCATTTCCCCTGTCTGCTTATGTAGATCCATCTGATCGGTCAGATGCACGTCCTTCATCTGGAATTCGAAGGTGGCCCTTTTATAGTCAGTGATCACCTTTGGATTTGACACCTGTGCCTGGAGGAATGCCATATGCATTCTTCCCTTATCAGTGTCAAATGCCGACAACAACCTATGTTGTGCAGTCGATGTCTGCTTCCAGAACTGGGCGCAAGTACTGCTGGTCAGGGTCTGGTTCCTTTTCTTGATCAGCTCATATTTTTCAAAGATACTCAACTTCGGTCCTACCTTGCCTGGCTGAGTGGTCAATGGGGAGTTTGTGGATTTATTCGGCAGTGTCGAGGTTATGACCTTTTGGAGGCTTGCACCGAGGGGTGGTCTATCGAACCTGGTCACTGTAGTAGACAGGGTTTCTTTTTCTCTGGTCGGGCCAGGAACTGAAAAAGTCTTAGGCCTCTTGGTATGCAGCTGGAATTCTTCGGACGATACCTCAGTGACAGGCGGAGATAAATATTTCCTGGGCCTCTTCTCTTTCGGTACCTGTGGCGTGGTTGTTTGTGACACAGTGGCCAGGGGATCTTGCTATTCTAATTCGACCAATGTGTTAGGCTCCCATACTGTCTGATTCACAAATTTCTCAATTTCAGGCCTAGATTCATGAACATATGGGATGTTCTTGTTTTTTACCCTCATCTCGGAGATGATCCCACATGGATCGTAATTCCATGGGAAGCTCATGAAGAACTTCATCTCCCTCAACATCCTATCTGCTTCTTCCCCAGTGCCACGATTGTTGCAGATGAAGGAGCCAATCTGCCCCTTGATTCTAAGCTGTTGCTTTTTCTTCAATGACACAAAATGAATATCATCGGAATTTATTATCTGCCTTATATATTCCAAAGAAAAAATTCTGATAGGCAGATACTTGGGCAGCTTATACGGTGCCAATTCACACTCGTATACTCTGATCTCGGTGTAATCTTGGTACAAATACCAATCCCCAGTCTTTGTGTTATCCGAGAGATGCAGGATCCTCTGAACTTCATCATTTATCTGAGGCTCGAGCCTACCGCCTAGCATACTTACCATAGGGTGGTAGAATTGATCAATGAATTCCTTGAAACTGAACTCTGTGGAGTTGTGCTTGAGCAAGGAGGTCCATGCTGTCACTTCTTGGGGTCTACCATCTCCATCCATCTTCTGCATGGAAAACATGAATTTGTCTGCTTGGAAGAAGACGAACAAGTACGCCAGTATGGATGAGTATCGGAACATGCCTTCCATGGTGAAATTTACGAACTGTTCGTGAATATTGTTCGCCAGGAATGTGCTGAAGTCAAACTGGGTGGTGGGATTTTCATCGGTAGAGAAGATGGATAGAAATCCTAGAATGGGTTCATCTACCCACTGATCAGAATAGTATCCTAACAAAGCACAAAGGGAAGAGATGATCTGGTTTCCTTTAGTCGAGAACATGGAAGAAGGATAAGGAGGATTTGTGGAGGGAAATTGAGAGGATGGGGGGAGGAAAAGCTTGAATATTTGAGCCCTTTGAGGGAAGGTCATTTTCTGGTATAATTCTGTAATAATTTCCAGGTTGAAGGGTGATGCAGAGTTGAATCGGGGGATTTGCATCATCTGGTCGATGGATTCGGGCATGATGAGGAAAAGGATATCTCCGGACGAGGAGACGACGACTCTTTTCTCGGGAATGTAGTGGGCTTGGCACTTGAGTGCGAACTCTGGAAAATGGTGAATTTGAGGGAAGAGGTAAAGGGGTAAGTTGGACTCCCAGAGTCCGATTTCATCACTCCGGTCTAGGAAGAATTCCTTGATCCATGAATGAAGGTCTGCAAAATCAAAATCGCACTTTGTATCTATGATTAATCGGTCTTTGTCGACCAGTGGGATCCTGTCAAGGTCGACAGGAGGCGGGAGAAATAGATTCTCCTCTCCTTCTGCTTGTTTAGACTTTGGTTCCATCTCTGCAATAGTACCTGCAAGACAAACAACGTTAGTGGGGGCGACTGACTGTGGATGGGAGCAAATGACTGTAACGGAGGAGTAAACGGTGTAAGAAACTCTCTGGTGCTATGAGCGGTAAATGGTGAAAAAAGGGAGAATGAGGGTAGTTTTGAGTAAACGGGTGTCCGTTGGGCGCGAGAGACAGGTTAGCTGGATAACAGATAGGTTATCTAGTAATAAATGGCCAACGGATCATTTGGGGTGTGAGATGGTAGGTGACTGTGACTGAGGGATATGGATGAGTGACGTGGCGGCTACCGATTGGGGTAAAGGTCATAGTGAGGGGGCTTGCCACGGGCGAATGGGGGGGAAGGACTGACAACAGTTAATGGGATGTGACTATTTCGAGAAATGGTGGGTGATGACATTAGGGGGTGATGAAGGTATGTCAGTCCATAGGAGATGATGGGACTCGGGGCCATTAGATCATTGCCACGTATAAAGAGGGGCCCACCTGAGGAAAGATACCATTCCAGACCCCCCCCCCTCAGTTAAAAGCAGAACAGTCGGG